>WEKX01027842.1:171525-197341 GCA_013390025.1 Pitta sordida
GGAGCCCAGAACTGCACACAGTACTCAAGATGAGGTCTGACCAGCGCTGTGTACAGGGGAAGGACAACCTCCCTGGACCTGCTGACCACACTGTTCCTGATGCAGGCCAGGATGCCATTGGCCTTCTTAGCCACCTGGGCGCACTGCTGGCTCATGTTGAGTTTCCTATCAATCAGTACACCCAAGTCTCTCTCCACTTCACCAGTCTCGAGCCACTCTTCCCCCAGCCGATAGCGGTGCACGGGGTTGTTGTGGCCAAAGTGAAGAACCCGGCACTTAGTCTTGTTAAACCTCATATTGTTGGAGCCTGCCCACCTCTCCAGCCTGTCAAGGTCCCTCTGGAGGGCCTTCCTACCCTCCGGCTGTTCAACATTTGCCCCCAGCTTAGTATCATCCGCAAACTTGCTGATTTTTGCTTGTAGCTATGAAATTAATATATCATCTGTTTCTCCAGTTGGCATATACTGTATGTAGAGTGCAGATTATATTATCTTTTATCAGTTTTTGTCTATACAGACAAAAAGTGTTTGTCTGGTGTGTGGCTTAATTATCTTCACATTAAGTACTGCAGTGGAATTTGTAAATCTTTGAAATTCCAGTATAAAGAACAGAATGAGCATTTGTCAGGATAATATTGTTAGTAATTTCTGATGGCAGAAAAAGTGAATGACCCGTCCCCAACCCCCCTGAAATATCACCAGTTTTTCTCAGTGAGAAATGTTAAATCTGTCCTTTTATAACTTGTGGGGCAATTTAACAATAGTACTTCTGCTCTGCTCTCCTCCTGCCTCCTGCTGAACTCGAGATACTCCCTGAAGTGTCTCCTCAGTGAAACTAATCATGATCTGTGTACTCTTTCTCTCTTTGACACTTGCCGCAACCACCTCAGGCTTCAGAAGAGCTGTGTTTGGGCAGAAAGTAACGGGTGCTGGGAGTAAGTCGAGTTCCTCACTGAAATCACATGATGGCAAATCTGGGAATTCCTGCTTCATTTATGAGTGTGCACAGAATGCAATGTCACTCTCTCCCCATCCAGAGATGCTTACTATGAAGAGCTGAGCTGAATTCCACAGCAACAAAGTCATTTACCCAAATAAACTCTCTCATTGGAAAGCACCGGGATCTTGCTGCTCCCTCTGTTGAACTGAGTCTTTTATTTTTACCATCTGTGCACCTTTATTTATTTTTTTTTCATTCCGTAGGTTTTTATTTTCAAACGAAAGAATTACTTCAAGAATTCTTCTAAAGAGCAGGTAAAATGCAATTTTTCTACATGAAATGTTTTCCTAGAATAGTTTGACACAGGTCTGTTGTTTTGTGAGGATATGTTTTAATATGTGCGATAAAATATCACATTTTAAAAGTTGGTCAAACTTTGCAATTAATGTAGAGTCTTTGGACTGCATTTATGTGTACCTGCATGTTCAGCATTTTGAAACATTGGTGAGATACATGGAGTATATATTGTAGTATTTAATTTTTTTTTAGTTATGTTTCCTTTTGCCTTTATATTGTCTCAAAAATTAACCTTTCCTAGATTATTTAATATTTAAAAGATTGTTTTGACTTACTTTAGATTGTTGATTCTTTGGGGACTCAAACTTATTGTGATTGTTAATGTTGCTTTTTTTCTCTTCATATCAAATTTATGTGCAAGGGAAGTAGTTCCGTCTTACTTTTTGGACTAGATGTCCTGCAAATCATGAAGCTTCATGTTTAAAAAGCATGTTTAGATCTGTGTATGGAGATAACATATCGATGTTGTGGAGTAAATGCATCTCTCAAGTAAAATGATTTAATAAAAAATTAATTACTTTTCTGAAACATTCCTTTTCATGGATTTTACTCATGTTGGCTGCATTTGTAACAAGTTGTTGTGATTTTTCCAGTCACCTTGCTGGAGTAGTCTGCCAGAAGGAGAGCAGTCTGCAGGCCAACAATGGACTGGTCTGTTCTGCTCAGCCCTGCTCTTGCTGAAGGAGGAAGAGGGTGAAACTGCCGCACTTCCCAAGAGCTTGAGGTTTTACAAATTAGCTGTGAATTTTTGGGTTTTGATGGAAGTTAAGTCAAGAGGTCATGGAATTGAGCCCTTAAATGTAGTTATATAATTTCTTAATGGGGAATATTTATATGTTTTTGTTGTTGTGGGTTTTTTTTTTTTTTTGAGAATGAAGTCTATTACTCCTATAAATTAGGTATTTAAGAGCTGCAACTTTCAAGAGATGTGGTTCAGCTGATACATAGGAATCTTTCTGGATTTCTTAATGGAGTCATAGACAGAAAACAGAAACTTAATTTCTACCTGAACTCACAGAGAAAGGGTTGGTCTTCTCACATGCTGCCATCAGAATTCATAGTAATTAAGAAGGTAGCTCCTGAATTGCTGCTGAAAGCTTAGTTTGCAATGCAGAATTTAGTCTATTGGTAGGAGGCTAATGTGGACCTCATCAGTCCTCTTTTGAGGCATCTATATGCTTTCTACTGAGTTTAGCGGGTCACTGTGACTTAAACACCATTGGAACAAAGCATAGAACATGACAGAGTTGCTGAAATTTAGAGGTTAACAGATTCTAGTGAGTCCAATCCAGAAGAATTGCCTGCATTACAGGTTTTTTGTACAGCTAAATCTAGGAGAAGAAACAGTTCCCCACTGCAAAACTTGTAGATGATTCTTGAGTAGAAACTGGGAAAAATTCAGGCTTGTGGCATGACATCAAAGGACAAAAAGGGAAAAGGAGAGTACTAGTCTAGGGGATTTGCATACAATTTTCTCTTCAGAAGGTGTGTTAAATAAAGTCATGGCCTACCAGGAGAAGTGAGAAATTTAAACTTTTGCCCTCTTTTTCTTTGGTACAGAAATAAAGTGCAAAAAGGATAAAATGTATCAAGAGTAGAAGAGCCTCATTTGTCTGAGACAATGCAACAACTATTTGTATAATATTTGCCAATAACAAGAGCTGCAGAAACCCCCGCAATGGTTTTTTTTTTATTTTTTTTCTTTTTAATTCTGTGACTGGTTGCATTTGCCAAATCACATTTTCCCCTGAGGATTAACTTTGAACTGCCAATTAAAAGTTATTGCTAAATCCTGTTACAGCAGAAAGCCTTCAGGTTCATACAGTTAAGATTTAGCCATTGCTCTTTCACAGAATAGATTAAACTTTTGGTAAATTACTTCTGTACTTTTGTACCTTCTGTAGAATAGCCATATAGGCAGTATATTTTTTAGGGAAAAGGTAGGAACTGTATTAATTTCAGCTTATTTAATTTCATTAGAAACAAAGAGAAAAAAATGAAATTGAGATAAGAGCAAATACTACCATGCTGTGCTAATAGCGCAATAAGGTTTGCCTATTGATACAATGGTGACCTGTTCTTCAAGAACTCTAGAAAACCCTGTCAGCCTGTCCTACACCGAAAAGAAATCTGCTGATATATGTGCAGCAAAGGTTAGATGACCTTTCATATAATTTTTGGGCAAAGGATACTGCAATAATCCTACTGTTTTCAACAGGCACACTCTGTGGGTCACTGCTCTGAGCAGGGACAAACGGAGCATTTTTTCAGAAACCACAGAAAGCTGAGTGGTAGTGGTTGGCAGATGTTTGCCTTTTATAATGTGGTCACGGTAGGAACATCAGTTGCTTTAAAATCTGTGAGCTCAGCTAAGAACAGATCAAGTAGCGAAGAGAAATGAACCCACTGATACATTTATTTGCCTGAGAGAAAAAAAGAAAAAACCACACCAACATTCTGTGTTCATTAGAAAAGCTGCACAGTGCTGCCAAAAGCATGTATTCACTCCAAGGTACGTTGAACATAAAAATGTATTCAGCCATAAATCAACACTTGGGGTTTTATATTCCCCGCATCTACATGTTTTAGCCCCAGTCCTGTGATCTTGTTGAAAAGATTGAATTTCTTGACCTCTGGAGGAATATGACTGCACCCAGCATTCTCCTATCAAGAAGAGCAGAAAAAGGGGTGCCTTTTTCAATGAAAAAAGGTAATTTAAAATAAGATAAAAGTTGTGTTCCTATTCAGTAAATGAATGGGTGAACCTGATTCTGTGCAGGATATTTCCTGAGAAAGGTTTAGTCAAGGATATAGCAGAGAGATTTACTCATGTTGGTGTGCTCCCAGATTGCCACAAAGCCGAAGGCTTGCTCTGGTCTCAGGCTTTGCATTAAACTGTGTAGTCCTTTTTTTTCTTTTGTTCATGGGATAATTTGTTAAAAATCTCATTTCTTTTACCTGTCATCAGACCAGGAGGACTTGAAGCGTGCATTTTCCTTCCAGTCCAGTGGCAGGAAGCCAATACAGTTACATTACTTATTTTGGATTTGTGGATCTGTGATTAGCATGAATTTGTTAATTACTGGGCAGGGAAGCAGCTGTACCATAGGCATGAGGCACAGCTGGGATGTATTTTGTGCTCTGCAAGGAGCAGCAGCAGGAGTGCAGTGAGCGCAGCAAAGTGCAGTTCCAGCTGCTTGATGTGGCAGCTGCTTCAGGGGAATGCTGTGAAGTTTACTGGTTTGCTTGAAACTAAATCAAAGCAGATATGTTAGTGTAACATTTGGTGCCAGACCCTGTTTCTTGGACACCCCAAAAAGGCATTTATGCGTGATTTCTCCTCTTAGAACAGTTCTCTTTCAGAGAATTAATAGAACGCAGCATTTTGTGATTGCTTGTCCTAGAAAAAATTTTTGTTAGGGCTTTATATATTTATAAATTTGCAACTTGATTTTTGAGCAGAACAGCTAGGTTGGTTAAACTGTTTTGTTAAAACTATATTTAATTCATTACACAAGCATCACAGATATTTAAGATTTTTCCATTTTCTTGGAAATAGGGCAGGTAAGAGGTGAAAAATGACAAAAGATACACTAAGTACCAATTGGAGAGATGCAACTGCTCAGGATCTAGCACTACAGACTACTGTCAAACTATTACTGCTCTTACACTACAGCTTCTCTTAAGTCAGACATTGATCATAGCCTATAGGCACGAGTGTCGTAGAGGCAATAACTCTTCATCTGCAGAGACATCTTCCAATAATTGTATGATTTTGAAGGAGCAATTTCAGTGTTTGCATGCCTGCCTCAAGTGATTTGTCTTTGCAAACTGTGTCTGTTAAATCTGTTATTTGTGGCTTTTTGCAAGGACAGTTAATTAATTCCTAGTATAATTCATGCCACAGAAGCCACCTGAAATTTCACATTATGGAGATTTCATGTTAGATGGGTAACTTAGAAATTTGCTTTAATCAACCTAACCGGTGTTCTGGAGGCAGAAATATTTGTCGAAGTGGTATCATTTATCATCAGTAATGTTTATACTATGTATAAAGCACTTCTGAATATATGCCATTTGTATTTAGGAATGTGTGCAGGAAGATTTGTGTTTAGAGCAGTTCAAAGCAATAATAGTGTCTACTCATTTGGTAGCGCTTGGCAATATGTTTTATTTTACCTTTTCAAAGACAAAATGTGCAGCTTCATAAATGTCTGTTAATTCTCTTCTAATATCCTGATTAGGTAATTAATCTTTCTTGCTCTATCAGTAGTAGGGGTAATTTTACCTGGCAGTCATGAAGGGCCGCAGGCTAATTGCAGTACAAGTACTTGAGTACAAGTATCACTACAATTGGAAAAAAAAATAAAAGAGAGTAAGCCTTGGGACACACGTGGATAGACAGCTGTGTGCCTCAAAGCTAAAGCTTCTGAAAATTGGTAGGGAAGGGAAGGAAGAGACACTTCGCCAGGGCTTCTGTAGGAAATGAGGTGGTAGGAAATGAACACACTAATAGGTAAAGAAAATTTATTGGGAGAGCCTTAAATACGCTGAAACACAGCTCAAGCTTCAGTCCACTTATTTTAAAATTTCATAGTGCACTGAATAAGGCTAATTAAATATATAAACCCATGTCTCACCTTGCAGACAAAATTTCTTGTTGAAATTCTTTTTCCTGAATTGTTACACTAGGAAGCTCAGAAGCACAGGAAAGAAAGTGCTCAACTATAGCCAATAGCAGCTATAGTTTTATCTGAGCTGGACAGTTTTATACCAATTAATGGCTTTTCCTGCAAGGGAGGCTCTGGCAGAGCAGGGAATGAATGCAGGTTTCTGTAATTGTGTGGGGAAATCAGAGATCTGTTTCCATATCCCCACCTCCTCCTGGAGTGAGTTTTGCGTCCAGCTGCTCCTCAGGCTGTTGGAGTCTGACCACGAATGCCTCACTGCTCTCTGAGGAATTTTACATAATGGTCTGACTGGTCAGCTGAGGGATGAGTGTCAGTCAGCCAAGCGCTCTGGCTGCTGTCATGTGTCTGCCCCTTGCCTGGCATGCCTATTGTGTAGTTTCAGGTGGTGGCTTGCAGAGATGGAGTGGATGATAAACGTTTCAGAAGTGCCTGGATAAAATAAAGATCTATATTAGCTTTTTAAACTGACCTTCTGAATTGATAGGGAGATACTCAGTTCTGCCTAAACCCTTCGAGAAATGGGGTTAGGTACCTGGTCGTCAGACACTGTCACATTTCAGAAACATTGTCCTTTTGCCTGAATCAAGTGACACATAGAAACTGGTATGGTTGATGAGTTTATAGAAACTGGTACAGGTCCAATAGCTTGTACTGGGACATATTAGAGGATACTGGTCAAATAGAGAGTTGTCAAAAGGAGAGGGATTTGGGAGTAATGGTTGGCAGAAAACTTAATATGAGCCAACAGTGTGCCCAGGTGGCTAAGAGGGCCAATGGCAGCCTGGCCTGTATCAGGAAGAGTGTGACCAGTAGGACTAGGGAAGTAATTCTTCCCCTGTACTCGGCACTGGTCAGACCACATCTTGAGTACTGTGTCCAGTTCTGGGTTCCTCAGTTTAAGAAAGATGTTGAACTGCTTGAGAGGGTCCAGAGAAGGGTGACAAGGATCGCTAAAGAGCTGGAGAACGAGCCCTGTGGGAAGAGACTGTGGGAGTTGGGATTGTTCAGCCTGGAGAAGAGGAGGCTCAGGGATGACCTCATTGCTGTTTACAACTACCTGAAGGGAGGTTGCAGTCGGGGTGAGTGTAAATCTCTTCTCTCAGGCTACTGGCACAAGAAGAAGATGCCATGGCCCCAAGCCATGGGGAGGTTTAGACTGGATGTTAGGAAGAGCTTTTTCACAGAGAGAGTGATCCCTCAGTGGAATGGTTTGCCCAGGGAGGTGGTGGAGTCACCATCCCTGGAGGTGTTTAAGAAAAGATTGGATGAGGAACTCACTGACATGGTCTAGATAATGGGATGATGGGATAAGGAGTTAGGTTACTGTGTAAAAAAAAGATGATGACATGACCCTGACATTAGCACCAGGGTTGTGGGTTTCATCCCTATATGGGCATTCACTTAGGAGTTGGACTTGATGATCCTTGTGGATCCTTCCAACTGAGAATACTCAGTGATTCTGTGTGATTCTGTGATATTAGCAGTAGAATATCCAAGATCAAGTCAAATGCTGGTCTTGTGGGACATTCAGATGCAAATCTAATTTTGGAGCAGAGATTTTAAGTCTGTTTTTAACCAGAATGTCTGCAGTTGTCCAGGAAAGACCTTTATCTAATAAAATATCCCTTACAATGAAGTGTCATGGGCCAGGAGCTCTTTGAAACACGAAATTGTGAATACTTGATATTCTCATGGGCTCAACAGGTGTCTGGACATCTTCAGGCCACGGAAATCCAACAAGGGCTGTGGAGAGCAACGCTACCATCACTCGGGAGATACAAGTTTTTGTGGACTGGGGAAGGCAGGACATGGGACTTAAGGCAGAAGGAGCCTGAGCTCTTCTGAGATGGTCAAGCTGTAAGCACGGCCTTGGCTGTCTATGAACAGATTCACTGAGTTATGTCTTAACTTTAATCTTGCTGCATTTCAGCAGCAGCGCTGTGGTTCTTCCTCCACACACCATATCCTCACATGATCACGTATCTTAATGACAGTCTTACAACCTAAAGTACACTTTTTGCAGTAGAAATATTTTTGCAAACACTTCTATATTTCTGACTTCAACCAAGGAAGGGAATGAAAGGAGAGTTTCTTGTGTCATTGTATATTTGCTGTTTTGTTAGGCTGCAGGCTTTTAATTTCAAATGCAAACTTGGGCAAGAGTTAGAGCATTGTGCTTGTGTCTGCCTCCAAGCAATTTTCCTAGATGAGTAAAAATGAAAAACAGGAAACAAAGAGAATTTAAAACAAGTAAATGTGAATTTAGACTGAGAGAAACATCTTCTTACATACACAGCCACTTAAACCTAGAACCCCTATTTGTTTTAAGAATCTAAGGGCTGTTGCTCTATGTCTGTAACCTCAGTGAACCATTAGCATGTCATAGAGAGGGACTGTCAGGCTACTAGGGAGCATTCCTTCTATCCTGAGCATTGTACAATGCTGTAATGTTCTTCCTCTGAAGCAGGAGGCTGAGTAATTCCAGTGAACAATACGGGCTTTGATATCAATGCATAATCGAATGCGAGGGGTTTTCATGCGGTAAGGAATTTTCTTCTTCTTTTCCTTGATGTTTTCTGTGCATCGTCCTTGGTAGCTCCCAAGACCCCTAAGCAGTGAAATTTTTCACCATCCACGACAGTTTTATCTAGATCTGCCCTGGTGGAGATGATGACATGCATCAATCCAACCTTGAGGACAGTTATTCAGGTGTTTTAACTAGTAGTGGCTACAGTTGCAAGTTTGTCTTTGTATTTTTTTCCTTTGGCATGTAGGTGCTAATTCACACATTTTTCTTCGGTACATTTTATGTGACTACTCCTAGATAGTCTGGTTCTTGTCTTACTGAGTGCATTTTAAGGTGGATCAGAACTGTGTGTCTGTACCAAAGCTCCACACCACCTCCTTGTGCTATGCTTTGGTTTGTGTGGTGGAACAGTCCCACAGTGCACAAACTTTACCTCCAGCTGAAATTAAACCAAGAGATGCACCCTCACTGCTGTTGGGTCCACGGGACCAGACAATAGATAGTCTACACTAATGCTTTCTGAGATGTAAATAGTGTGGACTTTAGGTCCTTCACCCGATAGATTCTTGCCGATTGTGCCACACTGGTTGCTAACACAGATGTAGCCACATCCAGCTTTTGTCTTCTATTACTATGGAACAATAAAGCCAGGGCAGAGTGACCATTACTAAGTCAGTTCTCTAATATCTCTCTTTGGCTATGTTGACAGCAGTTTCTCCTTCTCTTCTCCACTGTCCATGTGTGATGAACTCAAATGAAGTCGATGTTTCAACTCCTAATCAGATAACAAAGTCTCTGAAACTCTGAAACTAGGAAAATATTTCTTTGCAGTGGCACTGGATGATTTAGCTAGAGGCCAGAAAGTTTCGCAATACTCTAAATGGCAACTGGCCATCTAAAAGCTAGAATACCTTTACATACACATAACTTGGTCTGGTGTTGATGTATCAGGGGACTCCTTATACACTCCTTTTTCTGTTTGCAAGGAAATTTTGAGCAGGTAAGTACTAGTTTATGCATCACTTTGTCATTTGTTTCAGCCAGCATGGGACATCTTTGGTGTTGTATACACTGTAGCATCCATGTGTACCAAATATATGAAGGTTATAACTTCAGAGTGTATATCTTTATAAAGGATATGTGGTCATACTTTTCTGTGCATCAGATTTCATACATGGCCTTTTCTTGTCTTGGACAAACAGGCTGTTCAAGTCCTAGAACCCAGTGTATTTGGTAAGGCTAAGTGGTAAGGAAATCCTTCTAAGTGACATGTCAAGTAAGATCCTGATGAAACTCTTACTGAAGATTATATAACTGAGGATGTCATCAGTTGTGCTGTTTTCTCTATTCCCTCTCATTGTTCCTCATAGCGCCTTTTTGTATCTCTTTCTTATCTTTTTTTCTTGTAGCTTAAGTGGGCTGAAGTTTCAACTCTGTCACATCACATTTACTTCAGCTTCACTAATTTAAATGGTCCAAATTAGGTAATAGCAAACTAGTTCATTCGCATGCACATAGAAAACACAATCAAGCTTAGTGGTTTTAGTTTAAAACCATTCCCCCTTGCACCATTATTATCTGCTTGTGTAAAAGACCCTCTCCATTTATTTTATAAGCCTGCTTTAAGTACTGAAAGGGTGCTACAAGGTCTCCACAAAGCCTTCTCCAGCCTGAACAACCCCAACTCCCTCAGTCTGTCCTCAGAGAAGAGATGTTCCAGCCATCTGTTAGTCTCCATGGTCCACCTCTGAACTCACTGCTCTCAATGACTGCTTCTCCCAGTCTGTACTCATGTCTGGGACTGCTCCAACCCAGATGCAGCACTTTGCACTTGTACTTGTTCAACTTCATGTGGTTCTTGTAAGCCCAGTTCTCAAGCTTTGTCCAGGCCCCTCTGGATGACATCGCTTCCTTCTGTTGTGTCAACTGCACTGTTCAGCTTTGTGTCATCTGCACAGTTGTTAAGAGAACACTCAATCTCTTTGTCCATATCACTAAAAAAATATTAAAGAACGAAAGATACTAAAGTTATGTGAGGAAGCAGCTTTTAACCTGTACTCTGACTATTAAAGGGAGGAAAACCAGTCCACATTTATTTTCCATAATCCCTTATTATGCCATGCAGAGAATTAAAACCACAGCATGTCAGTGACTTCCTTGGCAAGGCTCTTGGACTGTCCCTGCTTGTGCTGCAGTAGAGAACCTGTGCTGTGGGTGCTGAGGGCAAGAAACCTCCTTGACAAGCCAGGCTATCCAAGCACTAGTGCCTGAGGTTCCCACTGAACTCACTGAGGTCCCCTTGGGCACAAGGATTCCTATGAGCAGCTTCCCAAGGAAGCAGGGCCATTGGTTTGAAACAAGATTTAGGCTGACAAGAGGAACACAGATAACAAAGTCCCAGTCTGGCATGGTGTATTGGAAGGCATTTCTGCAGGTTCAGCAGCTTGGGACTGGGAGGGGAAGCTGCAGGAACCAGCATTCATCAGCAGCAGGAGCTTCCTCTCTACAGGGAGGGTGAATGAGCTGCTCCACTGGGGTCAGAGTCATGGGTGTCAAGGACATGGAGACATCTTGCTGGCCACAGAGGCTCAAAGGGAAAGAGCAGAGTTGTTCCTCTCCTCCCCTGGAGGGTTCGTTTTGAGAGTCTTCTGCTTTTACTGATGGAAAATCCAATTAAAATAGAATGGTTAAACTTGGTTATCTGCATTGCAAAAGAGTAATAAGTTCTTTGTATTTTGTATGTCTCTCAGCTAATGAGTTCCCCTTCTATAGAGAAGCTCTGATTTTTATTATCTTTTTTATTATTATTAAAAAAGGAAAAGAAAAAAAACATAGTCTGAATACAGCACCTTTCAGACATCCTGCCCATGTCAAGGGCTGCCAAGCATGTAGAGTGTGATCACAGCTTCCTATTTAATTGTTGAAGCGGCTCTATAAATAACAGTATTCAATGAAAATTGCTGGCAGAATTGCTTTTAAATGCACTAAAAAAATCTCAATAACTAGATGCTTTTTTTAACCTAAACCTTCTAAAGGTCCAAAACCAACAGATTACTGTAAGAATTTTTGAAACAACTTTATTCTACTGCAATAACTATTTCTGTTTTCCCCAGTTGTTATCAAAGATCTGCAAAGCCATAGTCTGAAAAAGCTAATTCCAGTTGATACTGAGACTGATTTATTTCCTCAGCGGAAAAAATTAACCTCAAATGAATTTGAGATCATGGACTGAGAGGAAATTTTTACAGCTGGACTTTGATAGTATCTGGGGCTTGAGGGTGAATCTTGACTCCATCTCTCACATTCTTATCACACATTTGCACATTTCAGCCAGTTTTCCAAGAGCTGAACTGCACGGTGTGCCTTGTCTAAACAGATGTCCCACTGATAGCTGCAGTCAAGACGACATTGCCAGGCTCCTGTCCTCAGTAGTTTGTTTCAGTACTTAATCAATGTGATGACTTAAAAAAAATAATAAAAACCATGCTGTATTTCCTATTTGAACTTGTCAGGCTTCAGCTTCCAGCCTTCACTTGGTGTTATGCCTTGTCCACTAAGTTCAAGAACCTTTTAGAACCAAGTATTTTCTCTCTGTGAAGGTGGCCTAGTAACTGAGCCATTGCTCCATCTTTTTTTCTTTATATTCCTTTGAAAAATGGGACATGTGGAATACCTTCAATCTCCATTTCTCCAGCCCTTCAATTATTTTCATTGAGAATTTTTTCAGTATGTACTGCTTTTCTTCTTCCAAATTCTATTCCAAAAGGGGAGTCCCAGAACTGTACCCAGCACTTGGTGGGTAACAAATTCTTACATGGAGGGAAAAAACCAATCTCAATTTCTGGCCACTATTTGGACTTACTCCTTCAAGGATTGAATTTATCATTTTGCTACGTGGTGCAGGTGATTGAAGGCGTGCTTGACTGTTAAATGCTGGAGCATTTTTTTAGGGCCACAAATCTTTGCTATTTAGATTCATTTTCCCCCTGTAAATAGGCTGCATTCCTTGTTTCTAGACCTATTATTTGCACAGGTCTGTTTCCAGAGATGTTTTCTCTGAATGGGTCCAGATGACTGCCTACCCTTAAACACCTCCAGGGTTGGCAACTCAACCACCTCTGTGAGCAACCCATTCCACATCTGAATCACTCTTTCAGTGAAAAACCTTTTCCTAATATCAAGCCTAAACTTTCCCTGCTGAAGCTTAAGACGATGACGTCTCGTCCTGTCCCCAGATACCAAGAAGAAAAGACCAACCCCTGCATGACTACAACCTCCTTTTAGATAGTTATAGACAGCAATAAGGTCACCCCTGAACTCCTCTTTTCTAAGCTAAACAGACCCAGCTCCTGCAGCGTCTCCTCATAGGGCTTATCTTTCAGCCCCTTTACCATCCTAGTTGCCCTTCCCTGAACTTGTTCCAGCACCTCGGCATCTTTCTTGAACTGAGTGGCCCAGAACTGAAAGCAATAATCGAGGTGTGGTCTAACCAGTGCCGAGTACAGTGGAAGGATAACCTCTCTTGACCTACTAGCCACTCCATTCTTGATGCAGGCCAGGAGGCCATTGGCCCTTTTGGCTGCCTGGGCACACCGCTGGCTCATGTTGAGTCTGCTATCAGCTAATACCCCCAAATCTCTTTCCACCTCACCACTTTCCAAGCATTTTGTTCCCAGCCTATAGTTCTGCTTGGGGTTATTATGACCAAAATGCAGANTCTGGATCATCCTTCCGACCCGTTTTGTGTATGGGGGTCACATTCGCCAACTTCCAGTCATCCGGGATATCACCTGTGCTCCAAGACTTCTGATAAATGATGGAGAGCGGTTTAGCAAGCTCATCTGACAGCTCTTTCATCACTCTGGGATGAATCCCATCTGGTCCCATGGACCAATGGGGATCCAAATGGATCAGCAGGTCTCTAACTACTTCCTCCTGAATAACAGGGGGACTACACTGTACCCTGTCTCCATCTGCCAGCTTAGGTATCCAATTGTCCTGAGGACAAACGACCCTGCTGTTGAAGACAGAGGCAAAGGAGGCATTGAATACCTCTGCCTTATCCTCATCCCTAGTTACTATATTTCCCTCCACATCAAGTAAGGAGTGGAGTTTATTACTGAACTTCTTTTTTTCCATTGATATACTTAAAAAAATCTTAGTACGCTTAACAGAAGTGGCTAGTCTGAGCTCAAAGCGGGTTTTTGCCTCTCTAATTGTCCTCCTACAATTATTTAGATATTTTTGTTGCTCTGTTAACTCACAACTATTTCTGCTGTGAGGAAATTTTTGTGAATTTTGATAAATCAAAAGAAGACCATTTTATCTAATGATTATCCATAATCTAGCAATTATCCTGTTTGAAGGAGAATAGACAAATGTCTACAGTTTGATGAGAAATTCATACATGTCTTTGAGTAGTACATAATATCTTCAGATCTCCTGAAATATGATCCATTATTAAATTAAAGATTTTGAAATGCAGAAACTTAACCAGTCCTTGTCTTCCACTTTCTTATGACTGCTAGGATAAGATTTCCAAATTGTAGCAAAATCTATATTCTGTGAGCTTTATAGAAAGAAATATATCTTTGAAGATAATAGCCCTCATTCCCACCAACACTAGCATTCATTTACACTGTTTTGACAGTGAAAATAGGATTTAGGGTAAGTGTCAATGTATCTTGCTCTAGCTTTATGCTTGGGAGTAGAGTGAGTAGTGTAAGTGTCAGGCCCCACAATTATGTCTTCTTTCCCCTTATTTGTACGTGTGTTCCACAGTGAGAACAGGGTGACATCTCCAGAATATAAGGAGAGGGACCAAGACCAGAGTGACACCAATTTTCACACAACAAACTAATAGTTTCTTCCAGCCCTCTGCTGAGCTTTATCACCTGAAAATTACATTTTTCAGGGGCATATTTCAATAGGGATTTTTAAAGGGATAGTGTAATGATGGAGAGCTAGAGATAAAAACTCATCCATATTTTTCAAAAGCCTGGAGCTGGCTGTGGCCGTGGGTCTGCCGTGACACAAACTGTTCATAGCGCTCATGCATGCTCAGCACAACATGCTTGCAGTGTATACTGCCCTGCAGCCCAGCCAGAGTTACTGTGCAATGTTTTCACTTCCACCTGAACTGTTAGAGGCTAAAAAACTTAGAAGAAAGGGAAAGATGGATGTACATCTCCTTCCCCTGCTCTGTTTAACCGTGGCTTTCTCTGCTGGTTGATGGTGAGTTGTGTAAGGCTGTCATGTCACGTTGGACTTAGCGTCTGAAAGCCAGAAATACTCGGGGGGCTGGAGGATCATGTGGCTATTCTTCCAGCCAAGTTTCCCTCAGATCTTTAAGCAGCTGCTTCAGAAATGCATTCTTGCTGCAGACCTTCTGGAGACTTGGAGGGACTCATAGAAGGGCTCATTAATGACTCTTCTGTGCAGTGAACTTTCTGCCCAGGAATGCACTGTCTTCCATGAGTGCCAACAAATACACTCACTCACTGGGGGCAGTTTGCTTAAGATCATCTGAACAGAGAGGCCACCTTTGTTCACCCTTTCAGGGAAACACCCTCAGATATCCTCCCACACATGGGCTGAAGATTTTGATGAACAGAGGTTGTTACTGTTATTACTATAATGTACTTCCTCAAAGGATCAAAATAATTTACAGTTTTGCTGGATGAAACCTGATGAACAAATCTTATTTAGCAGACAAGGCACATCTTAGCCCTGAGACAAGCTTAAATGCATAGTAAAGCAGGCAACAGAAAATTCCATCTTGTCTCCAGCAGCTACTAGTCTGTGGCTTCACCTCCTCCTCTTAAATGCTTAAAACAATCCCCAGTGGCTGGAACATTTGAATTGAACACTTTAGAGATTTTATTGCTCTCCCTATTTACTGTTGTATGAAAATTCTGTTTCTGTGCTACGTGTATTTAAAGTATCTTCTTCCTAGGGATACCTAAATACAGTAATTCACAATTCACCTAAATAACCACATACTCACGAACATGAGAAGAGTGTTGGCCATGCGTGAGGGAAGAGAAAACCCCTGTGGTCTGCAGGGAGCAGTCCCAGAAAATGGAAATGCATTGTTAATCATAGGCCTCCTCTTTTGATGTGTGTTGGGGCTGGTCTGGCATCCTTCCCCTCCCACATTGCCTCTGCTCGTGCTGCCAAATTGCCAACATGAAGGGTGAAATTTGTTTGTGCAATTTTGACCTTCTGGCCCCGAGACTGCATCACTTAGGTTTCCCCTTGGAGTCATGAACTTGGACAACTTCTTTTTATAACCAAACCTCTACCACAAGCCAAGCAATTCAAGCTTCTGCTTTACATCTTTGAAAGGCTTGATCTAAAGATGAGTAAAATCAGTGGAAGAACTCTCACTAGCCTCAGAGCATTTTGGATAAAGCCCCAAAGTGCTTTACATTCCATACATTTTAGCTTGGATTTGGATTTTCATAAGCTTTAACACTCCAGAAAGCTGCCAGCTTCACAAATCTACATGCCATAGTATGTGTTTTCAGTTTCTTGGTTTTGTATGAATGCTTTAAAGCTGAGAGAGCTGTTAATGAATTTGTCAGGACTATAACATGAACCAGTGAACTCAACAATACAGAAGCACCAGTTTTCATTGAAGACGATGTGTGTCTTTCTAGTGCATGAACATTTGCACTTCAGAAATAAGAATGTACATAAAAGCGGGTTCATTTGCAATGAGGTAGGTAAAAAGCTGCGTTCAGCAGGAGGGTGTTAAACGTGCACCCAAATCCAGAAAAGAAAGTTCTAAATGTGTCTGTTTGCATTTCCACCCTTGCTTACTCAGTGTAGGCTCTTTTTAATTCATACCAGAGCAGGTTATTAGAATAGTACTGAAATTTCTAATGCAAAATGAGACTTATTAGCTTAATCAGGTCTGACCCTGTCCAAGCTAAAATCAAAGCAAAACTTTGATAGGAACAGAACCAAATCCCTTTGGCTCCCTGGAGAGAAGAAGTACTAATGATGCTTGAAATCAGTACAGTTACATCCACAGTACCANGACATCCATTTACAGGGTCACTGTTTCACTCCTGGTATGCTTTGCTCTTTGCCATGACTGTCTCAGAATTTTGCATTCACAGCAAAAATAACTGTAAAACAGGAAATGGTTTTGTCCTGTGGTGATGATTAATTTCTGAATATAGCCATGAAACTGCTTAGTGAAGGAAGGAAACGAGTTTTTAAATAAATAAACACACTTTAAAAGAAAACAAAAACTTTTTTTGAGCACCTAATGTGGAAATGAATCTATACAAAATACTTAACTAGCTCCCTTAATGTCCTCTTTTGTTTAATTACCTTGGATGTATGACGGCCAGTGTCAACAAATCATCTTATTGTTACCTGCAGTCAAGTGAAAACTCCAGACATCAGGCTATGAAAATTTTACATTCATTTTCAAAAGTATGATTATATAATCGAAAGCAGTAAGTTTACCACTTGAAGAAGTTGCTGCACCTGTGGGCATTTCACAAATCAAAGTCCAGTCTGATAATACTAGTGCAAAGAGGCCAGCTAAAACCTCCAAGTCTATCTTACTATTACCTCCAGTTGCACTTGGTCTCCAGGAAAAAGATTTTTCTGTTTTGCTGCATGTTTGCAATAAAGGAGAAGCCAGCAATATTGTGCACTCTACTCTTCTGCACCTGTTGGTATTATCTTTTTTTTCCATGGTACAGCTGCCAAGGCATGTGTAGGCTCTAATTCCTTTGTGCAAAGAGATTTCTTATCATCATCTTTTCTACAAACTAAATTTAGGCTAACAGCAGACAGGAGAAATGTGACATGAACACTTATTGTGTACCACTATTCTAACTGCTGCAGCAATTTCAAGCACCTGCAGTTTATCAAGTTAAATATAAGAATGGTTGGCACTATGGGAATAACAATAATCTAGACATGTCATTCAGGAGGCAATAATACATTTTTCCCCTGCACTTTCTTTTAGGGAATTTCGAGTTCATTTTGAAAGTCCGCAGAGCAATTTGTTATGGACTTGTAACATTTATTAGTAGAATATGGACATAAAACTAATAAAACTCCAAACTTTCATATTTTTAAACTTGATTCCTTAATTATTTTTAATTTTTTTTCTGAAACAAACCTGAAATTAACCAAAGCTTCTTTTAATGATTTAGAAATATTCAACTCCTTCCTGCTGTCTTGCTCATTGCTAGAAAACTACAGTAAAAAGCTGTTCATCAGTAAAAAAGAAAGCTATAAAGACCTTCATATGCACCAAATAACAGGATAGAGCACTGTTATACTAAGTCTGACATGTCTGAAGGATAATGAACTTATAGCAAAAATAACATCACTCGTCTCTAATAATCAATAAAGGCCTGTTGGAAGACATTTAAATTTAAGAATACTCTTTCCTAACAACCTTTCCTCTCTGGGTTGTTGTCATCCTGTGCTGCACTTGCTTATGGCAGCTGGGAAGACTGAAGACTCTTGCAGAGGCTGCCGGGCTGAGTGTTTCTTGCCTGTCTCAACCTCAAGATCTCAGCAGTTACCCAGAGAAGCTCCTCAGTGTGAGCTGAGAATGTGAGATTGTAATTGTCTTCCCATGACCATGTAAGGAAGGGTTAAGAAGTGCAGAGAGAAATATCAAGGTCTCAAAAGACCTCTTGCAGAGCAATAGTACTAAAGTTTTACTCATTGGTGTGAATCATTTCATGTTCTCACACAAAAGTGCTGTGAAAGGCCCTGGTCACTTCAGCAGGCTATTTATCTTTCTTGAGACTAAGCATTTGCTATTGATCTCATTTTTTAAGAGAATGCAGAAATATTACATTCATGGAACAAAAAGCAGCACTCATAGCTTAAGAAGAGAAGAAAACCCTCTTCGGGTTTATACTTGGGTCATGAGTGGAAGGTGACTAAGAATCTCTCCTTTCAGATCTGCCTGACTTCTCAACATCTCTTAATCAGAGTAAGCTGCACATGCTGTATTCTGCAAGTGTCTTCTAGTGTCTCCTTCTTTTGTCCCCAAAGCAAGACCTAAATAGAAAAAAGTCTATTTCAAAGTTGCACCATTCTCCTTCTGGTACAGCCTACTTCTAACATAGCCCCCTGAATCTCCAGGCTTATAACTTAGATAGTGTATAGCAGTTTTTCTCTTCTGTTTGTCTCAGTTGTAGACATCATTTTGGTTCCAGTGAGGGTGTCTCACAGGTCAACTACCACACTTGAATACTACTGTTTAACTAGATAAGACTCCCTAAAAATTAAAAATCCCACTTGTAGTACTGCATCTAGTTCTGGGGCCTCCAACATAAGAAGTCCATGGACCTGTTGGAACAAGTCCAGAGGAGGGCCATGAGGGTAGTCTGAGGCACCTCTGTTGTGAAGACAAGCTGAGAGAGCTGGAGGTGTTCAGCTTGGAGAAGACAAGGCTCTGAGGAGACCTTATAGCACCTTCCAGTACCTAAAGGAGTTGTCAGAGAGCTGGATGGGAACTTTGCACAAGGACATGCAAGTGATAAGGGGGAATGGTTGTACACTGAGCACAGGTTTAGATTAGATATAGGGAAGAAATTATTTACTGTGAGGGTGGTGAGGCACTGGAACAAGTTACCTAGAGAAGTTGTGGATGCCCCATTCCGGGAAGTGTTCAAGACCAGGTTGGACGGGGCTTGAGACCTGATCTAGTCAAAGGTGGCAGGGAAGTTGGAACTATCTGGTCTTTAAGATACTTTCCAACTCAAAGCATGCAGTGATTCTATGATCATGAGATTCCAAAGTCCAGCTGGCCTGACCTGTGTCCGTTGCAGACAAGCCACCTCCTATCGCACCTGCACACAAAGGGATGCCCCGTCAGACCATTACCGCGCCTGCAGAAACAGCTTCTGCTGACTACAGATGTTTTACCCACATACAATTAGGCGAACACTACAGCCCGCCGTGGCCCGGGGGCACAGACCCTCCTCTGACACTCGGCTTTAAAACCTGGATTCCCCAGTCAGTTTTTTTCCAGGGAAATACCGTTCCGAGCCGGCGGTCAGACAGCCGGCAGGCGGCAGCATGTGCCCGTGTATGGCTTGCAAGGGTTTCCACAATTACTCTTTTTAATTTTTTTTTGTTTGTTTTCCTTCCCCTCCTTGTGGCCTTGCACATTGTCTCTCAAGCTGTTTGAATCATGTCTGTAAATTAAGCTCCTGAACTCCCTTCGTGCTCGCTCTTACCAGCCCTGCCCAAAGCTCTCAGCTTTCCTCACCCAGCCCCACCCCCCGCATTTACTCATCTGACTCTCCATCCCAGTTTGCACCTTCCCTTCCCCATCCGGGCTTTCTGGCCCGGGAACCGCCTCACTGCCGTGAGGGGTCTTCATCCTGCAGAGCCTCAATTCCCATATCTCCCCTGCGATCTCTGGCAGTCTAGCGAATGTCAGTCCCCAGGAGGCAAAGCCGTGTCTTCCCAGGAAAGCAGCTCCTGGGCAGCTGAGTGCAGAGGAAACTGGGAACTTCACCATTTGCAGGGGCCACGTTTTGGCTCTGAGCGCAGCCAGTTTTCTCCTGTGACCTGTTACGCTCAGAGCCCCCCAGGTGAAGCTGTGGTGCTGGATCCCCATCAGCCTACCTGAGCTCTGTGAGCAGAGAGGGTGGCAAGCAGCCCGGGCACTAACAAAGTCAAGGTCTCTTGTGCACACCAGGAGATGCTGTCTTAACGCAGCAGTAAGGCCTGAGCTGCTGAATTTGAGCAGGAGGATCAAAGCACCAGGGTCTGAACAGCAAGGTGTCAGAAGTCTTGCTGAGCTGGGATGTCCCTAAGAGCCTTGTTCCAGAACAGGCTGCTTTGAAGATGCAGAAAGACACTAAAGTGCAGCAAAGACCATCTCACCCGAGATTTAGGGTTTTCTGATAAATTCGTGCAAGGTGATGTAGCTGGATCCCTTTCTCACATTCCTGGGCCCATGTATGTCCATGCAGATTGACAGCATAAATACGAGGCAACAGTAAACCACTCCATGCTGCCCACATCCAGCAGGTCTGTCCATGAAGTACAGGGATTAGGAAAATGCTCTCAGGCAAACACCCTCCTTTTGACTAAGGAAATGCATGCAGTAGCTTACTGAAAGCTTTTAAATCCTTCCAGTTTGTAATTGTGGTAATTGAAACACTATATAACCTGATGAGAGAGAATATAAGGTATCCGGGCTTTAATCATTTGGTGTGCCTGGCAGCCACCACCTGGGAACTGCTCGCTAGGGGAAAATTTGAAGCAATTTCTTCTTGGGCAGAGCAACGGCGACAAAGCCTACAGCAGCATGATTTTGGAGCTGTAGTACTGAAGTCTTGCTGTTTCTCCAGGCCTCAGGGTAAGAATAACAAGTCGCCTCTGTGCTGCTGTGACCACTAGCAGGTGTCTTTGCCACGGGAGGGCAGAACAACATCAACTGTCTGGCTTGCAGGGAAGCTGTTGGGAGACGTATACCTGGAGAGAGGTGTATATATAGGATATATACACATCCCTCCTCAGCTAGTAATTGTTTAGATTTGAGTTTCTGTCTGATAATGAGGAGGTGACTTAGCACAGAAGAAATGTTTTTTTTTTCCAGTCTTTTTGGGAGAAGGGCTTTGCTATTTAGCAAAAATTAAGATAGGCAAGACAGGAAATACATTATTTCTGGGCATTACCTGGAGCAGATGTGGTATTTCATAGCCTCATGGACCCTAATATTGAATTATTTTTAATGTTTGATTACAAAAATTCTATGCTCTGCATACTGATACCTAGGAAAATAATGTTTAAAATGATGATATACTACCAGATACATAAGTAGCCTGCAGCATTTTGTTTTGCAACTGAAGAAGCAGGCTAAATAAAGCTTCTTAAATAAAATAACACATCCTATTGATTTTTTTTTGCACCTAACAATTTGAAGAAAAAATTAGTTCTCCACTAATACTTTTAAAGTGGATGTTCAACTGCTTGGGCTGGGATGAAAGGCATGAAAACGGAGAAGAAATATGGCTTAAATACTGTATTATCTATTTCTTTCTCTATTAGCCCCTGTATTAGGCTAACACAAGACAGGTAGTTGCTAGATATACTTGTAGTTGTGGCTAAAAACCTTTCCAGTGCATATCTCCAGAATTTACCCCAAATGAACTTTTCTTGGCTAAAATCCTCTCTTTACCTTCACATGATAACATCTCACCTCTTTCTCATTGCTGGTGGAAGCTTTACAAGATAAGAAAAAGAAAGAAGATATAAAAGTGAAGTTCTGTAACTACAGAGAAATTCGTTCATTTGAGAATTCCTTGAATCGTAAATGTGCTGATGTCTTAGAAGCTTAGATACCATGGAGATAGTTGCCTTAGCAATGTTTTAGCCACATAGGTAATCACAATCAAACCTGTCTCTTGTGGCAAAATGATGCTGTGTTATTTTATCTTTTGGCAAAGCTTTTGTGAATGTGCAGTAATACAGTTTATGAGGTTTTATTTTGACATCAGATTTTACTCTTGAGCTTTGTGTCCTTGGTATTATTTATTTTTATGCTAATGTTAATTCTGCAAATAAATGTCTTTCATGCTAAGGCTTTGTATATGTGGGAACCTGACTGATTTAGTCCCTGTTCACCTCAAGAGAAAAAAAAATAAAAATCCCACTTAAGGGGTGAGAGATGATCAATTTTAGAGGTTGTGTTCAGGTTTTCATCTTTTAAAAACTAGTACAGCCTGAGTTGCTGTAGGTTTAATGTTTCTACAGCATGACATCATTAAAAAACCTGTATTTTCACAGCAGGCACTCAGACAAACCAAATGTTATGAGAAATTGAATAAGTAGACAGATATCTCTATTATGATTTACAGAGCATCTTAATAAAACCAGTATGTAAATATATAAAGTGAGATCTAAGACAAAAGCAATTGTCTCTTCTATTTGGAGTTGACAATATTTGCATTTCAAAGTTATTTCTAAGGAAGGAAGGCAGTTCAGAATTTTAGAACAGGCAAAACTGTTGCCTAGTAGGGCAGCAGGCTACCAGAGATGACAAGAAAATGTTGGCGAGGCAGTGGTGGCCCTCTGTGTGGGGTGTGTTGGCCCTTCTAACACCTCCAAGCTTTAGATTCCACAGTGCAGGAGTGGTAAACCTGACTTTCCAGGACTTCACTCAGAATTTTGTCTTGGAACACAGGAGGTCCATGATTTTCAGGCCATGGAGAATCCCTGGACCAGTTGTCACAGTGTGTTTGGTTTTACATTATCCATGTTTGTGTTCTTTACACCAGGTGACAAAAGTGCCTGTCTCTTTTATGGAACTATCTAGAAGAGAGGTATTATCCATTCAAAATTGGTGTCTTTAGTGTTTCTTGCTATATGTTGGCCATGTCAAAAAATGGGAACCTTGTGAAGACAATAGCTGTTACCTTCTTTATTTCAATAATTCACCATGCTCTCCCTACCTTCCCTTTCAAGAAAACCATACAAACACAAGTAAACAAAGGCTTGTTTATGTTGATGGTTTCCAGGCTGTTAAACATAGACTCACAGAGCAGCTCAGGTTGGAAGGATCCTTGAAAGGTTCTAGTCCAATCTTATGTGGAAAAGGGAGCGTAAATAAGATCATTTAGCACCCTGTTCAGTCATGTCTTGAAAATCTTGACCTATGAGAGCTCTACCAAGTCCCGAGGGATGTTTTGTTGCTGTTATTCGTACTGTAAAAAAATTCTTTCTCATATTGAGACAAAACCTATCCTCATGCAACTTGTACCCGTTGCATCTTTTCTTCTTCATGTGGCTCCTTGTGAAGAGAGAGCCCGTCCTGGAATACTACAGTGAGGTCCTCTTGAGCCTTCTGTTACCGAGGTGAAAATACTTAAATCCTTTACTCTTTTCTCCAGGTCTTTGATCTTCTTTGTGGGCCTCCTTTGGTTTCCTCCACATCTTTTTTGAGTTGTGGAGGGACAAGGACTGTATACATTACTTCAGCTACTGTGCAATGATGGGAAGAGTCACGTTTGTCAATCTACTTTTAAGGACAGATGAAAAAGCTTAGGGTACGAGAACTAAGGGCATTGAAAATGGAAAGAAAAAGAAATGCAGGAGTGGGGAAGGAAATAACACTGGGGGAATTTCTAGTTTAGGTTTGGCTAGCAAGCCTGCCTTTTCTTGGAGCCAAGACCTGTGTTTGTGGTGGCTTGTATGTGCAGTCTTCTTTTCAGCAGCCTCCATTCCCTTCTAGCTTGCAAGGCCATGAGAGCTTAAATCTGAACAAAATCACAATTAGCTTTTATTTATTTCTGTTTCAAGTAATTTCTCCTACTGGGACTGAAGCAGAGCCTATTATTGTGCTATTTTTGACCCACAACCCTGCAGGTCTACCTGCATGTCCTGTGCTGAGATCTCCGCAGGGAGGTGCAGGTATATGCTCTGACAAGACTAAGCTCCCCCACCATAGGGATGCTGGAGGCTGATGGGTCTGTTTCCTGAGCTCTTGCTGTCCTCTGCAGTGGGTTTGGCACTTTGTGCTGAAATATTCCCATGATTAAACCCCACAGCATGTGTTTAAGACAGGATGATCTTTAACTTGGTCATCATGTCTGATTTGTGCACTTTGTGGGATTCTGAAGTGTTTTTTATAAATTTTCACACTGAATTTTAATTATGAGAACATGAAAGCTTTTTGACTTTTATTTTTTTCTTGTTATAATCACCATTAATAATCATACAATAAAACCTAATTTTCATCAAGATTTGATTCCCATTTCATAAATGCCCCTGGCAACTGCTGGAATGGCATACTGTCTTCATAAAATTCAAGTACCTGTTCTGCTTAACAAGGGGCCATCATCTGAAGCAGATAAGCAGCATAACAGGGGTTTCCAAGAGACCCTGGGGTCTGGAAGGAGAACAGTGTCTTTCATGAGGCTGCTGGACAAAAGATGCTTTGTGATGGTGAAACAGTGGTGTTGTAAGCTGGGAAGATTTCTGAAGCAGTGACTTGTGTGCCACTGATGTAGACACGATTTTGTATTAGTTTATGGGACAAGTCAGTGCAAGTTGCTGGGAAATTTGCGTGAGAAAATCATGGTAGATAAGGAAAAGTAGAAGACCCATCTCTGTTTAATTTCACAGGTTTCACAGATTATTGTGAGCTGGAAGGGACCCACAAGGATCATCGAGTCCAACTCTTAAGCCACACCACTGCCTGCCCAGCGGGAATCGAACCCTGGTCTCCCGCATGGCAAGCGGGGACACTCACCACTGTACTAAAGTGGATGTTTATTTCAATGCTTCTTATAATGGCTAATTTTGAAGTTGCAAAGATATTTAAAACCTTGGAAATGTTCCTGGTGGAGATAAACCTACAGGAGAAATATCTGAAGATATGCTCAAAAAATCTTGTCCTTGTCATTTTTAACACACTTGTACTGAAGAAAAAAATCGAATCAATTGAATTTAATCCGCATTTATTTGTTTTCATTTCTTTAGCAGAACACCCCCAGGGACAGATGTTCTTGGATAACAAAGATGACATTACAATTTCTAGACAACAAGAGATGGAGCTGAATCAGACATCTTCACATCAAACCAGTTTATCTGCAAAAGTGGCAGCCAAACCAGTGAGCAGAAGTTGCAATGAGCTTCGTCTGTTAAAAGAATATCATGGCATGGTTGCAAGTCTTGGAGAACCACAGAACCTGTGTGAAAAATCAGCAATAGGGGAGGATGGCTGTATTGCTGTGGGGAGGGATTTCATTCCTGTGCCCATGCAGGGAAGGTAAGACTAAGAAAAACAGATATTTTTTTCCCAGTCCAAATTAATTTTTATTTCCTTGCAGAGCAGATATGCATGTTCATTAAGTGAGTATTGTTTCTCCCACCCACGTAGAGAACTGGAAGCTTAATGAGACATCAGAGCAGTTGTAATTGCAATGGAGTTGTGGATCACTGGATTTTTAAACTAATTTCAGATTTAATAGCAACCATGGGCAAATTTTGGTGTGTTTTCAAGATCAGACAGTTGATTTTTCTACCCTACTTGGTGTCAGAAGACAGAGATACGTGAAGCAGGTTTCATACCCTACTCCTTTACCTCTTTCATAAAAATGCATCATAAAGTCATAAACACAGATTCACAGATTGACAGAATATTCTGAGTTGTAAGGTACCCACAGTGATCATCAAGCCCAACTTTTAAATGGCACAACGGCCTCCTTGGCGGGAATTGAACTGTTGATGTGGTGTACCAGGATTTTAGTAAAGCCTTTGACACTGTCCCCCATTGGACACGTCCACTGTCCAA
>WEKX01027846.1:6939-18338 GCA_013390025.1 Pitta sordida
GAGCAGGGTGCGGGGGAGCGGGGACACGGCTGGGGCTGGCTGTGTGGGCGGGGAGGGGGAGGAGCAGGACCCACAAGCCGCGAAACTGGGGGCCGATCAGACTGAGGTCGTGGTAGGATCTGCACACACGCCGAGGTTGCATAGCTCGTGGAAAAATCTCCCGCAAATACTGAAGCTTGCAAATAGAGAGTTGTGAATACGCGGGGGCTCACTGTATTTTATTATTATTATAAAATATTGAATATATTGTTACAACATTTTCAATAATGTATTCTTATTTAAATGTCTACATAATAAAATCTCTGAAAAAGAGGACTAAGGAAGTATTGAGAAGTCATCTAGTCCTTTTCCCTGCCCTGAGGCACACTTAGGTCTCTGTGATTCTGCACAGACAATTTTCCAGTTCTCTTAAAGTCTTCTGTTATAGAGATTCCCCCAAAAGTCTATGCCTGTCATTCGTAACCTTACATTTACATGTTTCTCCAGTATTTATACTGAATGTTCTGTGTTGCTTTTGAAGCATATTATCTTTCGTCTGATACATGAAGATTACAGAGGACAATTTCACATCTTTCTCTGTGGCTATGGATATCCAGTCTGGTTTACCTCCACTCCAATGTCATTTAACTGCACTTCCCTTATTTTCTTAAGATTATATCAGGTGCAAGAGCAATAAATATGTCACAAAAAATTAAACTATACGACACACAGCTCCCTTTCTATTTGTCATTGTATACAAAAATCATTTAGATAGGTTTGACCCTAGTTGTTCTTCCTAGACCCATAAATTTGTGTGCTGTGTACTCCATTCTTGTCTTCTATGTACTTGAAAATAGGTTCCTCTATTAATTGCTGTTGAGTTTTTCAGAAAGTTGAAATTATAGTAACTTACATAAACTTTCTATACTTTTTTGATATAGTTACCTGACTCAACCCTTGCCTTTTATTTTTCTTAAGTAGCTGTTACGCTTCCTCTTACCTATAACACAGCAACATGGTTACTACAAGCAGTTTACTTACACTGAGCCGAAAAAAGTAATCCAGTTAATTTATGACTAACTGTAAATATACCATCAATTGCATACTTCCCATGCATGTCAAACTGATTATTTACTGATAATATTTTCAGTCATATTAGTAGATAACACATGAAAACCAAAAGAATGCTTCTGGTGATCATTAGCATTACAAATGAGCAATGAGCAAATGTTACTTTGTCAATAGATTATTGTCACCCAAAATTTCTAATCAGGCTTCTGTGAGTCATATAGAAAATTACGTGTAGTAGACAACATCCTCAGCTGTACTAAACAAAATCAAAACAAACCATAAGCAAAAATACAAACAGACAAATGAAACAAACTAGCCAATAAAAAGCACTGTGAAACATCATCTTTTTCACAGCATTATTTAGACAATAGACAGACTCAGGCCTAGTGTTCAGTGTGTGCTACATTAAATCTGAAAAACTGATTACTCATAGAAAAATTATTACCGTGCCATGCCTGTGCTTGCGTTGAATGTTCCTTTCAATTCCTAGGGGAAAATTTTTGATGCTTCATGAGCTACCATTGGTCATAACTGTTGGATTCATCCTACTCTGCATGGTGCAGACATTATGTGGTGAAACTAATTGGGCTGTAAGTACAGTAGCGCAATTGACATTATCTGTGGGCAGTAAGTATTGCAATAGGTACTGAAAGGAAGAGAAAATTTTGGTAAAAATATTAAGTATCAAAAGAATAGAAAGCAATTACACAGATTCACAGAATTCACAGAATATTATGAGTTGGAAGGGACCCACAAGGATCATCTAGTCCAGCTCACCATCTAACACCCGTACAGAGACCAAACTCACATCCCAGAGTAGTAAACACGAACCTAGTTCCCTCACAGTCTAGCAGGCCACTCCGAGCTGGAAGGGACCCACAGGATCATCCAGCCCTACAGCCCCCAGATAGACCATGTCACTAAGCTCCTCATCAAGTCTTCTCTTAAACACTTCCAGGGACGACGACTCCACCACCTCTCTGGGCAGTCCATTCCAACATGCAATCACTCTCTCTGTGAAAAAACGCTTCCTAACATTAAGTTTAAACCTCCCCTGGCGTAGCTTGAGGCCGTGCCCTCTCGTTCTGGTGTCATCAGCCTGGAAGAAGAGGTCCACACCCACCTGGCGACAACCTCCCCGCAGGTAGTTGTAAACAGCAATGAGGTCACCTCTGAGCCTCCTCTTCTCCAGACTGAACAACCCCAGCTTCCTCAGTCGCTCCCCATAGGGCTTGCCCTCCAGTCCCTTCACCATCCTCGTTGCCCTTCTCTGGACACCCTCAAGCAGCATAACATCCTTCTTAAACTGGGGAGCCCAGAACTGGACACAGTACTCAAGCCCAGAACTGGACACAGTACTCAATTAAATGAAGAAATAACTTCATTGCCTTGTAATAATAAACCACTTTGTCTTCTGTTGGTGCATGATACCGAGTGGAATGATACACTATAGTCAGTGTCTTAAATTTCCTCCACTTTGGTTTCTGTGATACATTTTGCTGGTTTCATCTGGCATAGAGTTGATTATCTTCACAATGTCTAGCTAGTATGGGGCTGTGTTTTGTATTTGTGCTGAATAATGTTGATAGTGTAGGGATGTGGTTTCCATTGCAGGGCTTACATTGAGCCTTAGTCTTTTATAATTTCAGTACTGCCACGCTGACAAGCAATTTGGAAGTTCATGGGAGGTTGATGTTTGGAGTATTGGTATTTGTCTTCCCAAGTAACATTATGCATGGTGGGACCCTGCTCCCCTGAACACCTGCCTGTCCATGAGAAGCAGTGAATTAATTCCTTTCTTCGCTCTGGTTATGTATTTGCCTCAACCCACAAGTTTTCTAGCTTTTACCCTTCCCATTCTCTCCCCAGTCCTGGTAGTGGGGGATGAAGAAGTGACTACATGGTTTTTGGTTGCTGGCTGGATTTAAACCATTACATACGTTACTCAGTGCTTTACTTGGGATGAATTTGTGGTAAATACCATGGTCTTGTAAAGCCCTATTTAATAGAATTTGAAGATGTGTTCATCATCTGTAAAAGAAATACTTTTTTACCTATTCTGAAAGGCTAATTTTGGTTCTACCATGAAAATTTGTCATCTGACAGGAAACTGTTGTCAAATACAGACTCCAATTACATTATGCATGAAAAAGAGGTTTCAGAGATTGCTGAGATTGCTCTAATTTTAGCCACAAGCCTAAGTTTCACTCCTCTGAAAATAGGTCTCACAAATACAGTGTTTTCCATATTCTTTTCCTTTGCTAATGAAATCTCGATAAATATGTTTATAGAATACTATGGGTGAATGGTATTGCTAATTAATTTGTTCTGAGGTGAATTTTAAGTTGATATAATGAGAGGAGGAAGAGCTATTTTCTATACAATCATATGAAAATACAAGAATAGCTGTACTCTCTATTCAGTTTTCATCTGGCTTTATTATGCTGAGTTTTGATATTTCATATTGTCATAAACAACATATAAAGCAAGGGTCAAACTGAAGTCAGTGGTATTATCACACTGACGAGAGATGTAGTTCATACAGAAAATCTTTTCCTATGTTTGTCTACAATGAGATGCCATGACAAGACTGATTTTCTCCTTTTCCTCTGGATATTTGGTCAGTGTGGAGTACAGGAGTACAGGAGGAGTAAAGATCTGAAATGCTACTTGTGAATTTTTAACTCTTTAGCAAACAAAACATATAAGACATAATTCAGGGAATTTAATAAAAAATGAAAATTTGCCTTAAAATATTTTACATTGTTTTTAGTGAGTTTTGTTTTTTTTTTAAATGGCCTCGTTGTTATCTACTACTTGAGAAAAACTCTTTAGAATGGTTTAGATACTCATTATAAATGTGACAGTATATCATTGAAAGCATAAGAACTTAAAATTATATTTTGTCTGCAAAATGAAAAAAAACTTTAAAAAAATTTAAAGCAAGCCCTAAGAACATTTTTTAACCAGTGTCAAATAATACACAAACATTGAGAAAATACTACTGACTTAGAAATTTTGCTGTAGTGCTTGATAGATGAATGTTAATGATCCTGGGTCCCTTCCAGCTCGAAGTGGCCTGCTAGACTGTGAGGGAACTAAGTTTGTGTTACCGCTCTGGGATGTGCTTTCGGTCTCTGTACGGGTGTTAGATGGTGAGTTGGACTAGATGATCCTTGTGGGTCCCTTCCAACTCATAATATTCTGTGATTCTGTGTTTATTCACAAGGAGTTGAGTTTACCCATTGCTATCATTGACCTAATTCACTCTGGAAAATGATGAAGATTTGATCCTCACTGGCACATAGGAAAGAAATCAATTCTTTTTCATAAAAGTTAAATTCAGAGATTCACAGAATATTATGAGTTGGAAGGGACCCACAGGGATCATCTAGTCCAACTCACCATCTAACATCCGTACAGAGACTGAACGCACATCCCAGAACGATAAACACAAACCTAGTTCCCTCACAGTCTAACAGGCCACAAATAAGTATCTTAATTGATTTTTGAGAAAGCTGCATATGCAATTGTCGTTTAAAATATATTTTATCATAAATTTCTCTGCTTATTCTCCTTTCTCTGAGGAGTTTACTCGGTTGCCACAATATGGAATAATTTTCTGGATTAAACAGTGTTATATTTGGTTTATCATAAATCATCTTATTAGGTACATTGAAGAGAAGTGATGAATATGAATCTATAACATGACCTTCATCAAAGTATGAATGTTATTGGCTAAAATGATCCAGAAATTGAGATTTGACACTGTTTTAAAACTGCTCCTCTGTCTTAGTTCTTTGTAATATAAATCCAGACTGACTTGGGGAAGTTATCCTTTTACTGCTGCCACTTTTCTATGTCTGTTTTTTGAGAAAATATTTAACATATATTTTATCCATAGGAAGAGCCTTATTCTCTGTGTAAAGGAGTTAATTTTCTATCACTGAAATAAGAAAAAGCAGAACCACGACTCTTTGTGCCAAGTTATTTTTTGAGACACCTATATAAGCCATTACAGTATAGACTTCAAGTAACTCAGTATTTTAGAAATCATATAATATATACAGTGGGGTCTCCTATATCGCGCACCCGTGGTCTTAATTTGGACCCGTGTAGCCCGACTTCCACACTGGATGGTGGCGGTGGCGGCGGCGCCGCCCATCCCCTCCCCTCAGCCACCATGGTCCCCGTCACTGTCCCCGCCACCGTCACTCGAGTCCCCGCCGCTGCCTCCGCTGCCCCCACTGCTGCCCACGCCCCCACTGCCATCTGGGACGCCGCCCCAGCCCCGGCCCTGGCTGCCACCAATGCGGTGGCAAGTTGCGCATGTGCAGTTACTAAACAGGTCTCCTACTGTCACTAATATCTGAAGCCACAATATGGGGGGCGTGAAGTGCAAGAGGGCCGACTGTATTTAAAAAAAAATCAATAGAAAAGTATATTTGGTCTGGCTGATACGGAGTTAATTTTCCCCATAACAGTCTTCATAATTCTGTGGATCTGAAGAGGTGTTGATAACACTCTAGTGTTTCAGTGCTGTCTCTTCAACATTCTCCTCTCACCAGTAGGATGAGGGTGGGCAAAATCTTGGGAAGGGACATAGCCAGGACAGCTGAACCAAGCTGACCAAAGGGTTATTCCATTTTATCTCTACACTGTAATAAATGTTAAGAGAAAGGANTGGGTGTTAGATGGTGAGTTGGACTAGATGATCCTTGTGGGTCCCTTCCAACTCATAATATTCTGTGATTCTGTGTTTATTCACAAGGAGTTGAGTTTACCCATTGCTATCATTGACCTAATTCACTCTGGAAAATGATGAAGATTTGATCCTCACTGGCACATAGGAAAGAAATCAATTCTTTTTCATAAAAGTTAAATTCAGAGATTCACAGAATATTATGAGTTGGAAGGGACCCACAGGGATCATCTAGTCCAACTCACCATCTAACATCCGTACAGAGACTGAACGCACATCCCAGAACGATAAACACAAACCTAGTTCCCTCACAGTCTAACAGGCCACAAATAAGTATCTTAATTGATTTTTGAGAAAGCTGCATATGCAATTGTCGTTTAAAATATATTTTATCATAAATTTCTCTGCTTATTCTCCTTTCTCTGAGGAGTTTACTCGGTTGCCACAATATGGAATAATTTTCTGGATTAAACAGTGTTATATTTGGTTTATCATAAATCATCTTATTAGGTACATTGAAGAGAAGTGATGAATATGAATCTATAACATGACCTTCATCAAAGTATGAATGTTATTGGCTAAAATGATCCAGAAATTGAGATTTGACACTGTTTTAAAACTGCTCCTCTGTCTTAGTTCTTTGTAATATAAATCCAGACTGACTTGGGGAAGTTATCCTTTTACTGCTGCCACTTTTCTATGTCTGTTTTTTGAGAAAATATTTAACATATATTTTATCCATAGGAAGAGCCTTATTCTCTGTGTAAAGGAGTTAATTTTCTATCACTGAAATAAGAAAAAGCAGAACCACGACTCTTTGTGCCAAGTTATTTTTTGAGACACCTATATAAGCCATTACAGTATAGACTTCAAGTAACTCAGTATTTTAGAAATCATATAATATATACAGTGGGGTCTCCTATATCGCGCACCCGTGGTCTTAATTTGGACCCGTGTAGCCCGACTTCCACACTGGATGGTGGCGGTGGCGGCGGCGCCGCCCATCCCCTCCCCTCAGCCACCATGGTCCCCGTCACTGTCCCCGCCACCGTCACTCGAGTCCCCGCCGCTGCCTCCGCTGCCCCCACTGCTGCCCACGCCCCCACTGCCATCTGGGACGCCGCCCCAGCCCCGGCCCTGGCTGCCACCAATGCGGTGGCAAGTTGCGCATGTGCAGTTACTAAACAGGTCTCCTACTGTCACTAATATCTGAAGCCACAATATGGGGGGCGTGAAGTGCAAGAGGGCCGACTGTATTTAAAAAAAAATCAATAGAAAAGTATATTTGGTCTGGCTGATACGGAGTTAATTTTCCCCATAACAGTCTTCATAATTCTGTGGATCTGAAGAGGTGTTGATAACACTCTAGTGTTTCAGTGCTGTCTCTTCAACATTCTCCTCTCACCAGTAGGATGAGGGTGGGCAAAATCTTGGGAAGGGACATAGCCAGGACAGCTGAACCAAGCTGACCAAAGGGTTATTCCATTTTATCTCTACACTGTAATAAATGTTAAGAGAAAGGAGAAAGAGACTGAGTATTTTTTATTATGGTGTTTGTCTTCTATACCAATCACTATGAACATTTTAGGCTGACTAGATGATCTTCAAGGTCCTTTCCAACCTTATCTATACTGTGAATACTGTGAATAATGAAACCCTGCCTCCTGGTCTAGACATTGCCTGGTTTTTTTTGTTTTAGTTTGCTTCCATGTGCAGCCTGTGCTTTTGCTTTATTAAACTATCTTGATTCATGAGTTTTTTCCTGTCTCATTTTCTCCATGCTACCACCCCTGTCCTGCTAAGGAAGGGATGATAGAGAAGTTTGATAGGCACCAGGCATCCAATTAAGGTCAACCTACCACAAAAAAAGCTAAACCGTTGTATTTAGATACCAAAGTTGAATGTTTTTAGAGCAAAGTTGCACAAAATATGGCTCATCATACCTAGGTTGAAAACAAAACAAAAGCAAAAAGACCATCAAACCCTGTGGAGATGTTTTGACAGATGAGTCTTGAGAAAATGCGTAACATAACCTGCTACACTTTACTTTTTATTTCCGTACCAGGGCATTTTACATTGAATGTTTTTATAATATTTCAGTCAAGTATTGATCAGCTTTAACTGATGACATGCCCATAAAATCATCAGCAAATATCTGTGTCTAATTCTGAATTATATGCAGATGCCTAAGGTCGCAGTGCAGTGGCAATGATAGATAAGACATTTGTATGTGTTTATTTAGATGTGAAATGTTTTCTGAGAGATTAAGAAAGTAATTTCTTCCTATCTTATTTTGGTGTAAGTTTAGAAATTTAAACAGAATTAATGAAATATTGTTCCAAACTTATCTGGGGAGCTTAAAGGTTCCACCAAACTTGGTAAACAATTTTTCTTTGGGGTCTGTATGTGGATATATCATAAATATCATATATTCCTGCTCCTGGAACTCTGAAATAGCTTAATTCTGTGCAATTGTACTCCCTCTCAGTAAACACATAAACATTGTGATATTTGATAACACTAAGCAAAAGAAGTAACTTCTCCTTCTAAACAGGATTTCCCCAAAATTTACATGTCCATTTTCTTACAAATAGTTTACTCTAAAAATCATATAGTCTCTAATTCAACTTTAAGACAAATACAGTCATTCCTCCATAGCCGCGGGCTACGTGTCTACCTGGGTCCCACAAATATTCTGATCTGCAAGCAGTCACAGGTCATTAATGTGCATGCAGGCCAGGCCCATCATTCCATCCCCAGACAATCAGGAGTGTCGGGGAACGTTTTCGGCTCCTCCTCACAGGCTCTCACGGCACAGGGGAGCAAAGGGAACTGTTTCTGAGGCATCTCTGCCTGGGAAGATCCCTGGAGAATCCCTGGGCTTCTCTCCAGCCACACTACCACTTCTGCTGCTGCTGGTCCTGAGTATAGGAGTGGCAGCAGCACTGGCCATATGGACCCAGCAGAACACCTGCTGTGGCAGGGGGACGGCATGGGGGAAGAGAAGCCTCCTGGCACGGTGGTGGCAACATGGACACGTCCTGCTGCTGCCCCATCCCAGCACACATCACTTGACAATTGGCTTCCGGTGCAGCTTAGCACGCCTGTCGGCATTGCCTTCCCTACCTGTACCCATGGAAACAGTAACACACAGATGCACAGACGCACTCACACACAGATTCATGCACACAGGCAGTGCCTGAAAGGTGCTGGCAGGGACAAACGCTTAAGAGCACACACGAGCAGGTGGGGCAGAGGGGGAGAGCAGATGGTAGCTCTGGCTGCAGTCCCTGGGGAGGACAGTAGGCATAGTGCTGCAGCAGTACTTTCCCTGGGGCTACATCTGCATATCACCAGGTCAGCCGTACTACTCATGTTGTACTGCATACATAAGCTGTTCCAGCCATGGAGACATACAGGAGCGGGGCAGAGACAACAGCAGGGGACTGCTGCATGGCATGGGACTATAAACACCATGTAACCTTCACAACACTCATAAGGCAGTGATCTGTGGCTGTCTGCTGTGAACAAGAAGCACTGCCCACCCATCCTGAGGTTGTGCCAGTCTCGGTCCACAGGGAGCATCAGTGCCACCCCTCAGCAAAGCAGAGGCNACTACCACTTCTGCTGCTGCTGGTCCTGAGTATAGGAGTGGCAGCAGCACTGGCCATATGGACCCAGCAGAACACCTGCTGTGGCAGGGGGACGGCATGGGGGAAGAGAAGCCTCCTGGCACGGTGGTGGCAACATGGACACGTCCTGCTGCTGCCCCATCCCAGCACACATCACTTGACAATTGGCTTCCGGTGCAGCTTAGCACGCCTGTCGGCATTGCCTTCCCTACCTGTACCCATGGAAACAGTAACACACAGATGCACAGACGCACTCACACACAGATTCATGCACACAGGCAGTGCCTGAAAGGTGCTGGCAGGGACAAACGCTTAAGAGCACACACGAGCAGGTGGGGCAGAGGGGGAGAGCAGATGGTAGCTCTGGCTGCAGTCCCTGGGGAGGACAGTAGGCATAGTGCTGCAGCAGTACTTTCCCTGGGGCTACATCTGCATATCACCAGGTCAGCCGTACTACTCATGTTGTACTGCATACATAAGCTGTTCCAGCCATGGAGACATACAGGAGCGGGGCAGAGACAACAGCAGGGGACTGCTGCATGGCATGGGACTATAAACACCATGTAACCTTCACAACACTCATAAGGCAGTGATCTGTGGCTGTCTGCTGTGAACAAGAAGCACTGCCCACCCATCCTGAGGTTGTGCCAGTCTCGGTCCACAGGGAGCATCAGTGCCACCCCTCAGCAAAGCAGAGGCACACATGGGTCAGTTGGGAAGTACCGCAAGTCACTGAAGCAGATTCACAGGAAAAGAATTCCACAAGCTGATGAGGACACAAGTATGACAGTGCAATGTACTGAAGTATGACTGTATATAGTGATATTTTGTCCTCTGTGCTACTTGTGATTTGTCAGGAAGGTACTGAAAAAAGCAATGCAAATGCTTAGTCCAGCGTATTTCCAGCAAAATTTCAGTGGCTCAAAAGTCTCATTAATAATCCTATTAGGGTTATGGGAAATTAATTACAAGATAATTTTGAGCATCCTGACAAGCAGAGTAGTAGAAAACAAAAGTAACAAACTCCACCAAGGGCCTCCTTAGGAATAAAAATTATTTGGTCTGACTGACTTAACAGGGAATTTGCACCAAATTTCCGTGCTTGACAACATCCACGATGGTCCCTTTGAAGTGATATCCATTCTTCTGGAAGAATATAGTATGTTGTATAGGCCAATCAAAGAGCCACTGCTTCTTGTCCAAGACGGTGATGATCTGACTGACAGTTGGTGACACATTGAGTATCCATGGGGACAGAAAAATGCTCACACAGGAGTTTCTAATAACCTTTTTCATGAGTGTCTCTATTAAAAAGCAACAAATATAGTGGAATTATATTGATTAGACTAATGACAGAGCTGATGAGTTGCAATTTCCTTTAAGAGGACATTCAGAGGAATGGTCTACAGCGCAGTTAAAATTATTCAGCAATCTAGAATTACTAGGAGCATTTTCTCTTTTTCTGTCTCTTTTGGTTTTGTTTTCATTACAACATATGCACAAACCTGTGTGATGGAGCTGATGACTGATGATAATAGTAATGATAATGGCTGCCTGATTTTTTCTTAAGCTGCTATTCACTAGCCCTATATCCTGAAGGCACAGAATCACAGAATCACAGAATCACAGAATATTATGAGTTGGAAGGGACCCACAAGGATCATCTAGTCCAACTCACCATCTAACACCCATACAGAGACCGAGAGCACATCGCAGAGCAAAACACCAACCTAGATCCCTCACAGTCTAGCAGGCCACTCCGAGCCGGAAGGGGTCCAGCGTCATCCAGCCCTACACACCCCAGCTAGACCATGTCACTAAGCTCCTCATCCAGTCTTCTCTTAAACACCTCCAGGGATGGTGACTCCACCACCTCCCTGGGCAGCCCATTCCAATATGCAATTACTCTCTCTGTGAAAAACCGCTTCCTAACGTTAAGATTGAACCTCCCCTGGCGTAGTTTGAGGCCGTGCCCTCTCGTTCTGGTGTCGTCAGCCTGGAAGAAGAGGTCCACA
>WEKX01027847.1:0-15145 GCA_013390025.1 Pitta sordida
TATGGGCTCAGACAGACCCAGTACAATAGAACGGACACAAGTTCACCCTTACGTAAATGTTTCACATAGCTTCCGCAGGAAAAATAAACCATAGTACATATTACCTTTTTTGTGCAGGTTTGAAGAACTGGCCTGCTCAGTCACGGGCCAGAATCTCTTTTTGATTTGCATTCTGAAAGTGAGGCAGTAGGCAGTGTGGGCAGGAGTAAACTAAGGAGATGCTTTTCTCTCTTCCCCTGTTTTACTCTTGACAGTACAGCTTCATGCCTTCTCTCCCTTAGGGCATTTGCAGGGCATGAGTAACTTTCTTTGAGTTACCTAAGTGCCATGAGTGCAGATGCTTCCTTTCTCCCTCCTGATCTGATTTCTTGGGCTATGTCTACATAGAGATTGAACCATGTCAGAGAGCATCCTCTGGTGCTGAGACTTGATCATCTGTGCTGTCAGAGTATAGAGTTAGCATGGGCTGGGAGTTATTTTTGACGGACCATTTGGATGCGGCCACTCTGGAGGTGGAGACAGTTTAGTTGTGTGGATTAAAGCTGTTTGCTGCCAGCTGGCACGCTGCCAGGGCACAAGCCCAGACACGAGTAGTTTGTGAATATATGTTTCAGCCTTTGGTTATGGGTTTGTGGTTTTCTCCATCCTAAACTGGAAATACATGACAACACAACCCTTCAGCCTAAGCCCTGAGCATGAGAAACTTTTGGTCAGGTGTCTGTATCAGCAGTGGTAAGTCATGGTATTGGGAACATCATGGGGCTTCTGAAACTTAGCAGATGACAGAGCTAAGGTAGCTAATCACATGTGTGCTCTCTGACTGGCAAAATGCTTTGTAAATACATTCATTTTAACTTTCATTATACTCATAAACTAGTACCTGGTGTCTTTCCTTAGCTGCAATTTGACAGTGCTAACACAGACAGTTATTGCATTGCTGTTCACATGTTGTCACTTGTTCAGCTGTATAAGGTTGGTCACATACAAACTGACTTCTCTGGACCTCTACAGCCTCCTTTGGGAACAATGGGGTTTGTCTTGACCAGCACTTAGAACCCTTCATAAAAATCTTCAGAGCATAGTGCCATGTAAAACAGAACAGTCAGGACTATTCACTGTCACAGTACAATTAGCCAGGTGAGGTTACCTCTTAACCCAGTGGAAAACACCATATAAAGGACCCTTTAACTGTATCCTGCATGGCTGTCTTTATGATCAGGCCCTATTGGTACCTTTGTATGGAAACTTGTTAAATTATTGTGTTCCAAGTTTCAGTAGATGGGGTTTGTGGTGGTTTTGTTTTGGTTGGTTGTTTTTTTTGTTTGGTTTTGGTTTGTTTATTCCAGTTTTATTTGCTAATGCATTAGTAGGGCACAGTAGGAATTTTATAGGCTGGCCAAGCACATCTAGAGGCATACAGTAACTCAGCCTGGGTGGGAAATGGGGGGCACAGGAGAAAGCTGCAAGGTCTTCATCCTTCTAACAACATTTTTTTTTCCCCTGCTTCTTAACCTGGCACAGTTGAGTGCTCTCATTCTGTTATTACTATTTTCTAATGAATTTTTCTTAGTGTATGGTATTTGTCTTTTAAACTGCATACTCATATCTGTAAGGGGAATACACATATATCTGTTTCCACATTTTATGCTGATATCCTTATAGCTTCTCCAGGACTCCAGCTGTATCTGTGTGCCACATGGGTTTCCCCTGGGTTCTTTCACTGGTGAGGCAGACTCCAAAATTTAGAAAACAGGTCTAAATCCAACACAGCAGAAAACCCACAAGATGGCTTAGATGAATGTTTCTTGGCTTGTGGTGTTTTAAAATCTATGGTGACTGTTAGCAGAGCCAATAAATTCTCCGTCCTTGGCTTTAGATAGTAATACAGTACTATTGGCAAGGTAAATGTCTGCTGCTTGGGGTTTATCTTCTATACAGAATGTATGTCTTTATACAGAAGATACCTTCTAATACCTTCTGTACAAAGAAAGGTCTGAGAGGAGTCTCAGAGTGAAGCTGCAGATTCTGTGTTTACATGGGGACAAAAGCTAAATAAGTTAATAGCCTTATTAACTGAAAGTGGAATGTGCAAGTCTGGTGGTAAGGTCAGTGGGAAACAAGCACTCAGTGTAATTTTTTACATTCAGAATGCAGATCTTCAATAATGAAACGAGATACTCAAATAAAAACATGAGGTAACATCCTGATTAATAATGTTTTCTTCAACAGCAGCTGAAGTTTCAAGCATTTTGTTAAGAAAAAAAGTCCTGTATTTATTTCAAGCATAATTGTGCTGATTTTATGCCAGCATAATGTAAATCTAAGCAGCTGTAGATACACAGATCAGTAGACTATCAAATGCTTTTTGTGTTTTAGTAAGGGCAATTACAGTTGGGTCTCCTATACCACAGTACCGCAGTCTTATTCATGTCCCACAAAGCCCGCCTTCTGCGTTGATTGGCAGCTCAATAATATGCAAATTTGCCCCGGCCCCCCATTCGCCCGGCACTCTGGCACTGTTTTGGGACTGCCTTGCTGTGTGTATTGGTGTTTGTGTCGGTGCTTCCCAGTGCCTGCAGCCATCCCACGCCGGGAAAAAACCCTTTTCTGCTTGGCTGGGGACACTGCTGTGGAGGAGCCACCCGCGCTGCAGTCCCGGCGGCCCCAAGTAGAGTGGGGGCAGACAGCGCAGCCCCAAGGGGAAGTGAGGGGGTGGGGTGGCCCAGAACGGAGCCGAGGGGCGAGGGGCTGGCACAGCCCAGAGTGGAGGGGCAGAGCGGGGCTGACGTAGCTTGCCACAGGCAGAGCAGTGCACCCATGGTCTGTGCAGCACGGGGTGGGGGTTGATTTGAATATTCGTGACTGCCTCATTGAATATTCTTGTGTGTCAGGCCACGCATATGCAGTCCCAAAACGGGCCTCCTTAATCGCTGAAAAATCATGCCGCTAAGATGTGATGCCGCGATGTGGGGGTGCGCAAAGTGGAAGAGGGCCGACTGTAAATCTTTATTTTTAATATTTATTTTTTTATTTTAGGTATTAACAAAGGCAGTCCATGGTGTTGTCTAGAACAGGGGTTACATTATACAGCAAAATAGTTCTCTGCTGAGAGGCTGTGATATTTGATGACAGAAGTGTTAGGGAGCAGGACAGAGTTCCTCAGGGAACAGCCGGGCCAGTGGGATGTAACCTGGACTGCCGTTTTAAGATAATTGATCACAGGTGGGTATAAAGGGGACAGTTTATAGAGGATAATTATCTTTAAAATCATACTGCTTCTGAAATACTGTATGTGCTGTAATACAGAAGAAGTATGAACCAGAAGATAAATGACAGCCCTTTTGCCTTCTCACCCATCTGGTTTATTGTTGTATTATTTCATGATGTTAATAGCTGTTTAGTTTGTTGTTTGCCTTTGTATTGTACAGCAGTTGTTTTCCTTTTCTGGTAGTCCTCCAGGATTGAAGGGCAGTAGAGGGATTAGTTATCACCAGCAATAGGACTACAGAAAAAACATTGAAAAATAATAGGTGAACACGATTAGAAACCTAAATTGGTAGCTGAGGAAGACTGTATGCCTTCAGGACTTTCTCCCAGTGGTGAAGGTGAGGGCTTTTAGGGGAAAGGACACTCAGCAGAATACTGTGACTGCAGAGCCACCTCTGTCAGCTCTGCCCTCGGAGTGTCTTGCAGGGGCAGTGATAACGTGGTGGGAGGGATGGCTGGCTCATTGCTGGGTTCAGTAACACTTATCCCGTATTAGTTCCTATTGCAAAAGGCAAGGCAAACTTAAATTAGTTTTATGAGGTGATACGATTGAAATGATGACCTAGTCTGGAATGTATCCCTGCTCTCTTCTCCTTTCTACTCCCTCCTGTCCTCTTTCTTTCCTAGGTTTCTGAGAATGGTTTTATCTGGGAAATCTAAAGTTTAAAAAAACAGTTCATCTTGCACAGTCTGAAATGCATCTTATCCTCTCACTCATGATACATTAAAAAACAAGTAGGCACATTTCTTCATCAGGAGACATGATGAATGACTCTTAGAATTACATCTGTAACTATTAGAAGAATTGAAAATAAATGAGAACTTGAGATGTGCAGTCACGCTTCAGTAGTTGGCATCTTAATCTTTTACCTTGGAGCTTAAGCTTTAGAAAGAGGAGTTCACTCCTCTCTTTGTTATGCACCTATTTGTGTAAAATAACTAATCCAAGTAGAACTTGCTGATTCTCATAAGGTGCAGAGACAGGAAACAATATTTCAAAAAAACAACCTAAGACTTTCTAGGTTGGTAGAAAACCCTTATTGATTTGGAATAATTTGTAATAAATTCAAGCTAAATATTTCAGATATCAGAAACAAATATTTCAATGTTCTTTTAAAGGCAGCATATTGTTTTATTGTGTGCTTTTCTGCACTTCCATAAAAGACTATATGGGAAGGAAAGAGTGAAATTAATTTCCAGAGAGAAGTGCTTCAGGATACTGGGCATTTTTCCATTGAACATCTCTGTGGAAATCTGGAAAAAATGTTTCAGTTCTCTACAAGAAAATACTGTTCTAACTTCACTTCTCTTTCCCACCATCAATAAATTTGGGAAAATTCTTTTGTAATTATTAAATAGTAGAAAAAAATGGAGCTTTTTTTGGAAAGCAATTTAGGAGATTATTTGCTTTTAAACATAGTACTCTTGGAAGCATGAGCCATGGATGGTATTTGTACTATTGTCTTCTGGTTTGCTTTCCGATAGAAAGCACTTTTAGCCTTTTGGAAAAGATGATGAGGAGGATAGTATTAACTGTCACTGCAATCTGTGGATGGTCTCTGCATTTCTCTGTTCTATGCTACTTTATAGCCCAGTGCAGCCTCGATGCCTCCTGTGTAGTACAGACTGGCAATAGCCAAGTCCCTAATGGACTTGAGAGTTTTGACTCCTTTCCTATTGTAGGCTACAGATTGGTTTTTGAGTGAAGATAGTAATAGACAAGGAAGTTTAAGACAGTATTAATTTATGTTGGTTTATAATACTTGCTATTAGTTGCATAATGCCACTGTGCATCACAACTTTTGATGACTCTGTTGTTGCTCCATCTGGTATTTTATTCTCTGTACTACCGTTCAAAGTAAAAACAACTCATTGGGGCAATTTTCTGGGTGAATTTTGGTACTGCTGGAAACCTTTCTTTCAGAGGTTGGCACCAAATTAGTTGAAATTCAGTAGCAGTATTAACTGAAAACGGTGACCCACTGTTGTTTGTTTCATAACAGCACAGCATGTGCCCAGTTCCTCGGGGAAAAGACTCTTGTAGCAGCTGAAGAATGCAGCCTGTGATCTCCTTCCCAGGGATGCTCCACCCAGCCCCATTGCTATAAATGGCAGTTGGACTTTGGGGAATTATGGCAGGCAACAAGCTAAGCAATGGCAGGTTCATCTGCAGCTGACATTTTCACTGTTGGACATGAAATTAATAAAATTTACTATAGCCTTGAGCTGTTTTGTGAACGCTGCAAGATCTGCGACTTCGTGTGGAGCATGGTCTGAACTCTGCAAGGATGGGTTGGTGCAATGAAGGCAGTGGTAGTCTGACTTTTAGAGGACTGCAGGAGGGGCTGCAGCTGAACAAATTATCAGTTTTGGGAAACTCGTTGACGAGTTTGCCACAAACACTCGTGTTTTATCAAGCAGCTGTGGAGATGGCCACTGACATGCATCTTCATCAGGTAATCTGCTGCCTTACTAGCAAAGGTCCGAACTCGGAGGAAACTCAGCGGTGCTCAGCAGCCAAGGAAATTGGTATTTAAGGGAGGAATTCAGTTCATTCACACGTTTGGTATTTAGCCAGTGTGGACACGTACCTCTGGCCACCATGCACTTGCTCCCTGCATGGGAGGAAGTGGGGGGAAAAGGCTTTTCTAGAGTTTCATTCTTATCTCTCTAAACCAAACGAAATTAATTGCTTCCCCAAAGGTTCCTGTTTCTCATAGTTCATTGAAAGTAGTGCTTAAAATGTCTAGTTAGATAGAGACGGCAGTATTTTGAAAGCAATCCCACTGTAGGTCTGGTCTGCCCAACAGCTGATGCGTAAGCAATTAGAACATGCATAATTAGCTTTCACTTTTGTCATTATTGGCTTTAATTTCTCTGTCAAATGTAAAAGGGTGAAATTTTGCTAAGTCTGAGGGATTCCTCAAGGATAAACCAGCTCATTCTGTAATGAATTATGTATGGGTAATAATAATAATGATAAAAATAATAACACCTGTAACATTCTTTCATTAATTCTGTGCTTTGTGAAAAGTCATAGAGGAAAAGCATGTTTAATCTTTATTCAGTGGAGGGTTTGAATAGAGAAGTGTAAGGGAAGTAGCCTTCTGTGGAATAATAAACACAAAGTTATACATTTAACAGATGCTGTGTTCTTTATTACTCCCTCAGTTTCTGTCTGCAAGCATTTTTGGATAGCTGTATCCATGTTTACCAAAATGTCTTGTGTATACAGTGTATTTAATTTATTCGACTAGTTTCATGTATTTCATCAGTTCTCAGTCCTGTGATATACCAAATGCTTCTATATGACCCGGAGCTCTACTAGGAGGAAAGCCTACTATTTTTATTTTGTGGATAATTGGGAGCACAAATGCAGAAGTTCAGAGAGGAGTGAGAACAGTCACTACCATAGATATCTGCCACCAGTAGAAATGTGCTGGCTCCCTCCTGCCCATTTACCCCTGGGGAGGGAGCCGCTCAGGGAGCTGCCAGTGGTTTTCCTAATGCCAGGAATTCTAGCTGCGTGCTTCGAAGGAAGAGCCACTTGGATCCTGAGAAAAGCAGAATGATTAAAAGGGCTTCAAAATCATCAGATGGAACTAAAAAATACGTTTGAGTTTCTTTTCTCAGGTTCTCACTTTCCAAAAGTGCAGAGAGCACACCTGCAGGCTTCTCTCTGCAGTAACTTGAGTTTTGTGTATTCCTTAAGTAGATAGAGACAATGAGATGTGCCTAGACTTTCACGTAGTTCCTGGAGATAAGGCTGTAAAACAAATACCGCATACCACAAAGTTAACTTGTAAAAATACCATAAAATGTGCAAGTGTTGCAAATGCCTTTAAAATTACTGTCTTCTTTTAGAAATGTACCCAATTTTCAGCTTGGCCCCTGGAAGTCATTCTTGTAGCTGAGTGTATTTATTCTGTTCCGTTTTTTGAATGAGATGCAGCTGTTGAATTCTTCAGACCTGAGTAAAGGCTCTTAAAGAGCTTTTTTTGTATCAGGTTTTTTCTGTCCTCCTCTGGTTCTGAACAAATAGCAACAACTTCAGCTATAGGAAATTGTCACTGCAGCTGAACCCTGCACTGAACCCTGCTTTGCCAGGGTGACTTCTCTGAAGAGCTGGACTCTTAGGTGAGTAGGTATGTGCAATTACGTATCTTAAAGTGAGTGTAACTTCCGAAGGAGATTGGCATGTGATAGACTTTTGCTCTTAGTGCAGAAGCTTCTGTAGGGAATCCCTGGGGATCTGAAGAACAAAGGGCACATATAAGGCGATCAACTAAAGCACATCCACAGCTTGTTAGCGGCACGTTGCAGTGATACTTAGGTGTATAATCCCTCTTGTTTCAAAATACAGGCTTAAGGCTCAAGTTTCCCTTGAATATTCTTTGTGATTATTAATGGATCAAATAATCTTATTTAGGTCATTAAAGGGCGTAATGCAGATAAGAAAACTCTTTAAACCCCATAAACCTCAAAATTAATATGCTCTCTAGACCTGTATGTTACTGGAGATCTTTGATAGGAAGTTGAAATGCTGTGATATTTTGATGTTAGACGGGTTTGATAAAAGTTCAGAAGCGATATGCAGTGCTGCTGCAAGTCTGTGGGATGAGAGCTCTTTGTACAGCAACAGTGCAAGATCCAGCAGCAAACACAACCTTGCAGGCGATTGTTGGTTTTACAAGGATATTGCAGTGAAAGCTCTTTAACTTCCTGTGTCTGTGTGCCTTTTTTTAGCAAGAGCTCCGTACCAGCTCTTAAAGCCCGCACTCTTGGTTCCTTCTTTTTTCACTAAGCGCTGTACTCAATCAATAATGAAAAGTAAAATTCAAAGAAGTTTATGTGGATCTTTCAGCTGACTAATGTGTATTTTAATTACAGTATTAATAATGTCTGTAAGAGCAGGTGAACAGCTGCTGTGGCCACTTAACACAGACAGATTAAAATAATTGGACTGGGGATGCCTGCTAGATAGCCGGTAAAAATTTTAAATAGGAACAGAGAGCATTTGACAGTCACCAGCCAAAGCATACAGGGAATAAGGGGAGAGGAAGGGAAGAAATAGGAGAGGGGGTAAGAAGAGGACATTGGAAAGCTTTTGTGCTCTTCATTCATCTAAAAATAGGTTTCCAGTCTGCCTCTGAGTTTGTTTATGTTTATATCTTTCTTTTGGACACTGTGGATAGAGACATGTCTTTTCAAATGCTTTGCCTGTAGGGCCTGCGGTCTTAAAGCTTTTAGGTTCAGAAACAGGACCTGGAGCCTTGGTTGCACATTTGAGAAGCTGCTGAGCTCCTCTCCGGCCATGCTGCTGCCTCTGAGATCCTTGCTGCATCCTCTTCTCTCTGAGCTCTCTTTGAAAAATCTAGTGCAGCATTTTTCCAAAATATCAGGTGAATTCATAGTTCTATGTATGCTCTCCTTTCTGTGGGAAAGAAATCTGAACACTTCCAAAGATGGGAGTTTATCTTTGTGATTCAGGGACTGAGGAGGTGTGGGCTGTACCTAATGTTGCTAATTGCACCTGGGTTTTGGAACTATGTACAATGAAGGTAAAATCCGCTCTGTGGTGTTATAAAAACAAAGCTGTAAAGTGGGTTATTCAGATATTACAATGGCCGATAATATGTCTGACTGCTTTTAAAAGTATTTGAGAAAATATTGAGCATAGTCTTATTGAAGATTACAGCAGCAGCCCCAATGTGTGTCTGAGCAAACCCTTCTTTGGTTCTTCTGGCATTGCCTTTCTACTATCCATCAGCTTACCAAAGTCTCTGTAGCTCCCGGTGTTTTCCTTTTCTGGAAACAGGAATGATGCTGCAGGTTTGCATGTTCTCTCCTCATCGTTCTCAATGTATGGGCTTTTATTGAAGTCTAATATAACTTGTCAGGGTACTTACATCATCTCTTTTGAAGTCATCAATTTCTGGTGATGAATAACACTTACAATTATGAGATTAAAAATCCCAAGTTAAATATATTTAAATGGGGTTTTTCTTCCTGCTTTTTAAGGATTGTGAGGCACAGGCAGTCTCTGGACCAGATGGGTGCTTTGTGGTTACTGGCCAGACAGCTCAGATAAAATTAAAGTGCCTTTTTTGCATATGCAACTTGCAACCACTTCTGTATTTTCACAGGTCTTAGGATCATACAAAGCATAAATTTAATAGAGGTACTTCTCATATTTATTTTTATTTTGGGGTGAGCTGTTTCAGCTGTGCCTGATGTGTATAACCTTGTACGACTGTAGATGCTCAGTCTGTCTGTCAGGCTCCCCAGTAGAGTTCAAAAAGAATACAGGAAAAGTCTAAACTTGTCAATGTTTTTCAATTGCTTCTCATGGAAATAAAGGGATTGAATGTGCTTCTATTCAAAATAGCTGTGCCATTTTTCCTTGAAGCTATCCTGCAGGGGTTTTAATGAGCCTGAAGGGACTATGGTGGTGCAGTGCCATCCCTGGAGGGGGTGAAGGAAGGATTCTGTCACAGGAACTCCTGCTCAGAAGGGGGAAGTTAGCCAAGAATACAGAATTCTTGACTCGCAGTTCCTGTGAGGCACACCAGCGCATTTTGAACTGAAAACATTTTCTTGCTGCAAACTTTTTTAAACTTTTTGACCTAGTCATCGTTTTCTTTTTTTTTTCCATAGAAAACATATCTTTCACAAGCTTTCTTTTAAGACAATATACTGATTCTTTTTTCCCCCACTGAGAAAATAAGATTTTAGGTCAGTTCTGCCTCTGAAGCTATTTTTGCAGTTCTGTGACACATTTGTGTCTAGAGTTGGTCATTAATGTAACAAGAGAGCAGCCAGAGGAATTCTCAGCAGCCTGCTAATATGGTTGTCCTAATCCTGCGCCTCTCCAGAGTAACAATGAGTCCTTGGATTTTTTTTAATAATTAAGAAACAAATTAAAAGTCTCATACTGCTTCTCTGTGAATGACAAAGTTGCAATGTCAGACATGCTTAATCAGTTTCTCAGTTCAAAATTTGAAGATTAATATTTTTGAATGCTCGGAGAAGAAATTAATCCAAAGTAGGCAACTGAAGTTCCTTTTCTTTCATTTTGTTGCGGGTACAGTATATTTTGTATAACCTCTAGATAAACTGTGAATGCTCTGTGTGAAAACATTTTGTCCCGATAGCATATTTTAAAATATAAAGCCGGGCATTACTGAAAAAAGTAGTTGAAAATGGAGGAAAATAACTCCCTAGATGTACTGGCAGCTAATAGAAATTATATACGAATAATTTCAACTAGACAGTGTAGCCAGTGTGCCCCAGAGGACTCTGGTTTTTTTGCAGAGAACACTATTATTTACTGAATAACCTCAAGAACCCTGATTCAAAGCAGAATTCAATTTCTGAGAAGGAAACTGTCAATGTGCCTTTCCAATAAATATGAATTGGAATCTATAGTTCCAATGTTGTTCTACTTTTTTTCTTTCTAAGATAAAGGAAAAAATATTTTCAGGCTAGTTGGATAATTCACAGCCATTATCTTTTAGATTTCTGCAGGCCACCAAGAAAGTTTGGTGAATTTTAGATACTTTGCTCGCAGGGCAGCTGCTGTGCAGAACCTGGAAATGGCAGTTCCTTCATCACATGGTTTGAATGGGTTCATGGAGGAGCACAACCCCATTTCCAGTTATGTAAATAGCAGAGTTTTGCTCATTAGAGGAAACTCGAAGAATATTGTCATGAGGGGTATATGGGCTGAAGAAACTTATTTTTGAAGAAAGATTGCAAGAACTACAAATGTGCTGCATAATTGCAAGATGACTACCAAGACACTGATCTCTATCTGCAACATCTTGACAATCAGTGATAGTACTTTTCTGAGCTTACTCAGCTCTCATTGCAGATAAGACAGGGTTTTTGCATTAGAAACCTTGTGTATTTTGGTGCCTTATGTGCAACATGCTGACTGGCCTTAACACCTCTCAGCCCTGGGCAGGGGTGTGGAAAGAGACTAGAAATGGAGGTGAGAACCTGCATGATTTGAGGATTTGATGTCTGATCTGAGAGACGCTAAAAATGCTGAGGCCTCTACTTTGATTTCCATGGGATTTTGTAAGGCTCTGAACATCTGACATCTGATGTCTGATTTTGATACTACCAGGAACCAGGCTGATGGCCAAGGTGTTGGGTCAGGAAGGGCTGTGTGCATTTCAGAGCCTTGAGTGGGGACTTTCATACCCCAGCAGGTGGGAGGCCCTTCAGCCTGCTGATTTAGAACTGGACAAAGCATCTGGGTAGATATTTTAAAAAAATCCAAACCCAAACAAACCCCAAAATTACACTACATGATGTCCTTTGCCATTGCCATGAAGTCTAGCTCATGGTTTCTCCTGTTCTGTGAGCAATCTGATGAGGCAATAAGTCGTGCCAGGTGACAAACAAACTTGTCACTCTGAAGAATGACTTGGTGAAATGCCACGTAGGGCAGAGCTGCCATCAACATAATTGGTGACTCACTGTTTGTTTCTCACAAATTTCCTACGCTCCCTGCCCACGCACTATAGATGACAACATTCTGTATGGAGACTGTGAACATGACAGACATATTCATGAAGCGGTGCCTTTATCAAGGGGTTTTTTCCCCCTAGCAAACTGTGTAAAATGCTCAGTCTCTGTGTTGCAGTTGTCAAAATTATGTTATAAATATATTTCATCTGTCTGCTTGAGTAAGTTTTCAAAGATGTTTTTAAAAGCTCTAAACTGTGTGAGAAGGTCAAGCAGAAGCTGCTGAGTGCTCCTTGCTGTGCTCCAAGCTGCTATGGCAGCTGCATCCAGCACTCTTTCAGCTACTGCGGGTAGAGGGGGAGTTTAGGTAGTTGAGTTTGCACAGCTCCAGGTTGAAGGATTTTTGGAGGGAAGACTTGCCCCTTCCTCATCACTTCTTGCACTCTCTCAGGACATCTCTGGAGTAAGAGGAAGGGAACCCAGTCACAACTTGTCCGTGTGACTGGGGTTTTCCTTGGGCCAGGCTCTCAGCTCGCTTCAAAACAGAGAAGAGGAAAGATGATTTTTCCTTTTTAAGATTAAGGACATCTGGCAGCAAAAGTTGTCCTGTGAGTCACAGCTGCTCCAGCTCACTCTCAGCTGCTTAGTATGCAGCTTCAGGTCAATGATATTATTCTTCACTTATTTAATGAAACACCGTATCTGCATCTGGATCCTTAATTCAAGTCTGGCTTGATGAAATACGCACTAAAGGACACTGAAGACACAAGGGAGCTCAGTTGATGGGTAAGGAGAGCAAATACTGTAATCTTGTATATCGTAGGATAGAATTAAGTATGATGGAGAACATGGGGTGAATGTGGTGCTCATGGTGACATCAGGTTTAATTTGGGGAGGCTTTTGCTGAGTTTGAAGAAAAGTGAATAGCTTTGATTCAGTGGGGAGAAATGCTGGCACTACCAAGCACTTCCCAGGCTCTGGGAAATCCATCAACAAACTGAGAGCCCTCAAATACTGTTTGTTTTCAGACCAGTTTCATTACCTTACCTGTTTTCATAGCAGGACAGAGATTAATGGAACTATAGAATGAAAAGTGGCATTTACATTTTGAAACCAAACTGTATAATTAGGCTGATTTATATTTGAGTGGATTTGTCAGATGGTTTGCTTTGAAGTCTGTAGTGACATGTTTATCCTTTTCTGTATGCTCTGTGCATGATGGGCACGAAACCCAGGCAGTTGTGAGCAAAATATGCTGAGGATAAGGGGGTTTTGAAAGCTGATAACATGACAGCTGCAGCTGCATAGGTTCAGTTTGGCAAGTAACAGTTTCTGTAAGCATCAGGTTTTATGGCCACAACTGTTGTTGCATTTTAAAATTTGAGTTAACTGCGTAAGAAAGGAGAGAACAAGAGCTGTTCGTCTTCTGGCTTGGTCTGTAAGCAGCTTGTAACTCTAGCAATTGTTTCTGTTTTTCATAACAGTGGGAACTTTATGGCTATTTTTTCCCCTTTTCCATCCAAAGAAAATGTGCTGCTTAAAAAAAAGAAGTGACGGACTGTGTTGGGTGCACACAGTTTGTACTTGGGGTCCTTCCGTTTAGAAAATACAGTGAATCCCCACTGCATCGCGACCTCTCCATTACGACCTCGCACATGTGGGATGTGAATTTATCGCACTTTTGATTCCACCATTTGCGAAATTTTGCGGCTTGCGCATGCGTACTGACTCTGCTCCACCGAGGGACGGTGCTGGAGCTCCCCGTGGGGCGGCGCTGTCCCCTGTTACTCTAAGCGCAGCTGGGGAACTGACCCCCCCCCCTCCCACGGGCGCATGGTAGTGTTTCCATGGCTACAGGCGGGGAAGGGCAGGGCCGCAGGAAAGGGGGGCTGGGCTGGCCATGGCGGCCAGCGGGACATGCTCACTCCGCTGCTGCAGCTCAGCCTCCCCCCCCCCCCGTGGCCCTGCCAACGTACGTGGGACTGCAGCTGAANGCCAACGTGCGTGGGACTGCAGCTGAACCCCGTGCTGCTGGCAGGGTGTGGGGCTGCGGGACCGCAGCTGAACCGTCTGGTGCGGTCCCACGCTGGCAGCTCGCACCGGGACGGCCGGGGACAGGCCAGGGCAAGGGAGCAGCGGCGTGGCCGCAGGGTGCCCATATTGGCCAGCGTGGGGTGGCCGTGGCGTGGGGCCGGGGGAGGGGGAAGCGGCGCTGGGGTTTGCACTGTGAGCACACCGTCGCGGCGGCCCGGAGAGGCCCACAGATTCTCAGGGTGGCGGGGGTCTCCCGAGTCAGAGGGGGCTCAGAAACGGTTCCCTTTGCTGCCCCGTCCTCAGAGAGTCTGAGGGGAGNGAGAGTCCGAGGGGAGAAGCAAAAAAAAGTGCCCGGAGCCCTGCGGAGTTCACAGAATCACAGAATCAGTAAGGTTGGAAAAGACCATAGAGATCATCAAGTCCAACCTATCACCTATTACCTAATCTAGCCAAACCTGTTACCTCACCTGTTGCCATCAAAGGGAGTTCCGGGGGGTGGGGCAATGGGCGTGGCCTGCATGCATATTAACGACCTGCACCTATTTGCAAGGTTAGGGTTTTGCAAGGACTGTCGCCTGTGCCTTTCCTTGCGATGGAGGGGGTATAACTTTATACCTTTCTCCTGAAAACTGATGTTGCAACACAGTGTTTTTATTTGTGTAGATCCATTGTACATTTCTTGCTTTGGAAGTCACACATTTAGTGATCCTCCATGTTTGTAGACGAGGATGAGCTTCATGGTGCTCTTTAGTGATCTTTCCAGGTATGTATGCCAATCCATCGGTCTAACGTATAGCTAGATATCCATTCAGAGCTGTTTGTATAGTTCCCGTGTAGCTGAGGTGGTTTCTTAAAAAATATTTAGGCTCTTGATTGATATTTAACTTAATGGCGAATCAGCAGATTCGTGGGTGCAAACAATAGAGGTTTTTAATAAGAAATGCTGAAACAGTGTTTTTCAGGCGGCCAAAGAAGTAAAAAACCACCAACCCCTAGAATTGTTTTCCAACCAGACGTGGGATGTAGGTACAGTATATCCACGCTGCATTACAACCCCTCCGTTGCGACCCCACGCATTTGTGAGGAAAATTTCTCGCAATTTTGCTTCAGTCATTTGCGAGTTTCCCCAGCCGAAGCATGCTCAGTGCCTCTTCTCCGCCGAGGGACAGTGCCATCTCTCCCTGTGGGGCAGCGCTGACCCGGCCCCACGGGGAGGCCAGGAGTCACGCTGTCCCCTGTTACTCTAAGCGCAGCTGGGGACTGACACCCCACCCTGGCACGTGTTACTGTTTCCATGGCTACAGGCGGGGAAGGGAAGTGCCCCAGGAAAGTGGGGCTGGCTGTGGCAGCCAGCGGGACATGCTCACTC
>WEKX01027847.1:15220-30234 GCA_013390025.1 Pitta sordida
CAGGAAAGTGGGGCTGGGCTGGCCATGGCGGCCAGCGGGACATGCTCACTCCGCTGCCGCAGCTCAGCCTCCCCCGCCCCGCGTGGCCCTGCCAACGTGCGTGGGACTGCAGCTGAACCCCGTGCTGCTGGCAGGGTGTGGGGCTGCGGGACCGCAGCTGAACCGTCTGGTGCGGTCCCACGCTGGCAGCTCGCACCGGGACGGCCGGGGACAGGCCAGGGCAAGGGAGCAGCGGCGTGGCCGCAGGGTGCCCATATTGGCCAGCGTGGGGTGGCCGTGGCGTGGGGCCGGGGGAGGGGGAAGCGGCGCTGGGGTTTGCACTGTGAGCACACCGTCGCGGCGGCCCGGAGAGGCCCACAGATTCTCAGGGTGGCGGGGGTCTCCCGAGTCAGAGGGGGCTCAGAAACGGTTCCCTTTGCTGCCTCGTCCTCAGAGAGTCCGAGGGGAGAAGCAAAAAAAAGTGCCCGGAGCCCTGCGGAGTTCACAGAATCACAGAATCAGTAAGGTTGGAAAAGACCATAGAGATCATCAAGTCCAACCTATCACCTATTACCTAATCTAGCCAAACCTGTTACCTCACCTGTTGCCATCAAAGGGAGTTCCGGGGGGTGGGGCAATGGGCGTGGCCTGCATGCATATTAACGACCTGCACCTATTTGCAAGGTTAGGGTTTTGCAAGGACTGTCGCCTGTGCCTTTCCTTGCGATGGAGGGGGTATAACTTTATACCTTTCTCCTGAAAACTGATGTTGCAACACAGTGTTTTTATTTGTGTAGATCCATTGTACATTTCTTGCTTTGGAAGTCACACATTTAGTGATCCTCCATGTTTGTAGACGAGGATGAGCTTCATGGTGCTCTTTAGTGATCTTTCCAGGTATGTATGCCAATCCATCGGTCTAACGTATAGCTAGATATCCATTCAGAGCTGTTTGTATAGTTCCCGTGTAGCTGAGGTGGTTTCTTAAAAAATATTTAGGCTCTTGATTGATATTTAACTTAATGGCGAATCAGCAGATTCGTGGGTGCAAACAATAGGGGTTTTTAATAAGAAATGCTGAAACAGTGTTTTTCAGGCGGCCAAAGAAGTAAAAAACCACCAACCCCTAGAATTGTTTTCCAACCAGACGTGGGATGTAGGTACAGTATATCCACGCTGCATTACAACCCCTCCGTTGCGACCCCACGCATTTGTGAGGAAAATTTCTCGCAATTTTGCTTCAGTCATTTGCGAGTTTCCCCAGCCGAAGCATGCTCAGTGCCTCTTCTCCGCCGAGGGACAGTGCCATCTCTCCCTGTGGGGCAGCGCTGACCCGGCCCCACGGGGAGGCCAGGAGTCACGCTGTCCCCTGTTACTCTAAGCGCAGCTGGGGACTGACACCCCACCCTGGCACGTGTTACTGTTTCCATGGCTACAGGCGGGGAAGGGAAGTGCCCCAGGAAAGTGGGGCTGGCTGTGGCAGCCAGCGGGACATGCTCACTCCACTGCCACAGCTGAACACCCACCCCCCCACTACCCCCTGCTGGGCTGGGGCACGGCAAGCACGAACACCGGGGCCAGGGATGGGGTGGGGAGCAGCAGTGCGGGGTTTGGACTGTGAGCACGTGTGGTGTCAGAAGCTGCAGAAGCAACAACATTGCCAAAGAGAAGCCAAGGGATTCTAGTGGGAGTCTCCCAAGCCAGGGAGGGCTCAGAAATGGTTCCCTTTGCTCCCCTGAGGGAGACCATGGGAAGGAGCAGAAAAGTGTCCATGGCCCTCCGGAGTACTGGGGGGTGGAGCAATGGGCATGGCCTGCATGCATATTTATGACCTGTGAGTCTTTGCAAGTTTGATGTGCTGGGAGACCTCTGGCATGACCCTTTCCTCGCAAATGCGGGGGTGTAACTGTAGTTGGATATCTGTTTTTACATGTGCCATGGATCTCATTTTCCTTTCTGTAAGTAGTACAGGTATATAGAAAATACTGACATGAACCACTTGAAACAAAAGAAATAGGGACTTCTATTGAATTAAAGAATTAAAGAATTAACTTTAATTCTATTGAATTAAAGAATTAACTTCTATTAGTTAAATCCCAGTTCTTGGAGGAACAGCATTTTTTGACTTCAACTTCATTATGAGATTCTAACAATGTGCTTGTCAAATCATGTAATCTACCTGAATCTTAAAAGCTCAAAATCCAGGAGGTAAATTAAAGTACTCAAAAATGTATTTTTAGCCTTGTATATAATACTCAGGCTGGTATGATTTTTACATGCTTGAAAATGACAGTGTGTACTCTCACATGTACATTGCCTTTCAAATAGTAGGTAATTTACTTCTCTCTAGAACGTTGCCATTTTTTCTTTTGTATGGAACAGAATATGAATAGATTCCACTCCTAACTGTTCAGAGAATTGGCTGTAGATACATTGATACTACGTATCAGGCTTAGAAATGGTTAACTTTTATTCTGTGCAAGGGGAGATCCTTATTGTTTCACCTGAATGTTTTGTACTACTTCAGGACCATATATCTTCATCCAAATTGTTCAAATCAATGTTCACATTGTCCTGGGTCAATTAAGATGAAGCAGGAACTAAATTTAGAAATACTTGAATTGTATATACAGAGAGAGAAATAAGAACTTTACTGGGAGAAAGGGGAAAAAANTGCCAGGAAAGGGAGATAAGATACAGGATCCTCCATTGTTTGTCAAGTGAAAGCTCCTCCCATAGCCACATTCCTGACATTCCTTTCAGGGGAGGGAAGATATAAGACGCAGGGTCCTCCATGCCACATCCCTTTCAGGGGAGGGAAAGGGAGATAAGAAGAGATACCTATTGTCTCTTCTAGTAAAAAGGAGAAAAGTTTTACAATAGAACAAAAGGCCTCTCCCCATGACACACATATAGTTTCAACATTGCTATTTTATTTTTTTAACATTTGTGTAATTAGGTTTAAGAGAAAGAGCACTGTTTCATATTCAAAATCTAACTGGAAGTCTTTACATTTAGTAAGAGCATAGCTTGAGTGGATGGTATTCATGGGTACTGTTACCTGCACTATTGAACAAAAGTTGTCCTTGTGGCAGAGTCCACCTTTTCAAATACTGGGACAATTTTACTTGGGACACGGAAAAACTCAGAGAGGACATGACAATCTTCAGCATGTCATGCACTGCGGTTCCTTGTTTAGCTTCACAAGCACCTGAACTCTGAGGGCTCTTGGGAGCCTGTTTGATACTAGTGCAGCTGTTGTATTGGATTTGGGGTCAGCTGCCATTAGCTTGCAGAGTTCATGTTATTCATGATGAAGCAGGAAACTGTTTTAACACTTGAGAAAAACACAGCATAAGCCACTCGAAATGTACAGTATATGAACTGATTAAAGGCATGAGAATTTTCCCCTTAATGAACTCAGGCAATCCTAGATCTTTTGTATTGAAACTGATGAAACTTACATGAAGACTGGAAAAACTTCAACTGTAATTTTAAAGTTAGATTTGGGCTTTTCAAGGTATTCTGTCTCCATTTTGACATCTCCATGAAAGTACTTGGCACCTTCTGGCTCTAATTGTGGTACATCTTGATAAATCCCTTAAGAAATATTGCTGTCTGCTGAAGTAAGAAATCCAGAAAATCTGGCCATGTATTTTGAAGCATTTTAGTGGAGCTTTCTAACCTCTGGAGGTTGGTTTTCTGGATCTATAGAAAAAGTTCGGTACAGAGTGGGTATGTTTGGGATGAATACGTATTTTGGTAGGCAATAGCTTTTTACATCATTCATGTTTATTGATGTCAGAAAAGCAATTAAATACATCTCTGTTATGCATCAGGGTTTTTTAAGAGAATACGTTCTGAATACCCTAAACATGAAATAGTATCCTGAGGCATTTAGAAAACTTGGAGAGGTTGATCCGGAAATATTTTTCCCTTTATTTTAACAATTTTAATACTGCTGTGAAAGCATACTCATTGTTCTGCTCTCTGTTTATCCTTAGACTAAAGTTAGGACTACTTTTTTCCCCTTGGTAAATGGACATCACCACTATAATATTCTGAAATGTGTATCTTTACCTGGGCACAGGTTCATGCCATCTTGCTTTCTGTTATTTTCTGTTATTTTCTTGTTATTTCTGTTGTGGGTTTGAATTATGTCTCCCCTGAGGCAAATACCAGTGTTCCCACTGAGGTTGCCTTGTGGTACTGTTCCTTAGAATGTGGACTTCCAGCCTTGGGAATGAGACAGGATGTTAGCTAGGAGTCAGGAAGTGTCTGTCTTTGGCAACGGCAAAGACAAATTGCCATTAAATACTTTTGATATCTAAACCACTGATTTATAAAGTATGATCTTTCTGACAAAACTATCCGTAAGTACAATATAGCATGAAGTAAGGCAACTCCAGTGCAAGGCTTCAAACCATAACACAGAGTCATCTGGGCTGTACTTATTCTCTTCACAGTGGAGACAATTAATAATTTTGCCAGTAACGTCAAGGGGAAGAGGATGTCACCCTAGATAACAACCTTAATGACGTCAATGTTTCTTAATGAAGATTAATTGTTGGAGCACCATACCTTGTGCATCCATGTTCAGATATCTTCCTCTGAACACGTTGATGTCAGACACAACAAGTCTTGTGCTTCTCTATATAGTGTTTAGGTGCTATTTCATTCATCTGAAAGACTTCTTTTGTGATGCAGTCAAGTCTCCTATATCGCAGACCTGTGGTCTTAATCAGGTTCCATGAAGCCCTACTTCCATGTTGAATGCAGCTCATTAAAATGCAAATTTGCCCCGCACCCTCACGCGGCCCCCTGGAACTGTTTCGGCTCTGTGTTGCTGTGTATCAGTGTTTGTGTCAGCCCTTCCCGGCACCCGCAATCACCCCACGCTGGGAAAAAACCCTTTTCAGCTCTGCCAGGGACACGGGTGTGGGGAGCTGCCCGTGCCGCTGTCCTGGTGTCTCTCAGGGTGGGTAGACCTAGTCTCTCCATACTCAGGGTAAATGAGTATCTCCTGGAGAGTCACTCAAGAAAGTCTCGGACCTCTGAGAGTGTGTAAATCTTTCATAACTGCACAGCGGCTCCGGGGGAGCGGCCTCACGCCAGGCGGGGAAGCAGCCGCCACTGCTGCTGGGTGGGGGGAAGCGGCTGCTGCGGCGGCTGTGCAGGTTGATTTGCATATTCATGACTGCCTAATTGAATATTCATGCATGCCAGGTCATGCATGCACAGCTGCGAAAAGGGGCCTCCTTCATCGCTAAAAAATCATGCCACTAAGATGTGAAGCCGCAATATGGGGGACACGAATTGCAAGAGGGCCGACTGTACTAGCAGATCCATGGGAGCAGCTCTATGATCCCAGAGCATTCTAGGTTACAGTAATTTGTAATGATCTGGGAATAGGGTGGTGGAGAGAGGCAGGCTGTAGCACACTTCACAGAATTACAGAATTATCTAGGTTGGAAAAGACCTTTGAGATCATCAAGTCCAACCTATTACCTAACACCATCTCATCTACTAAACCATGACACTAAGTGCCACATCCACTCTCTTTTTAAATGCTTCCAGGCACAGTGACTCCACCACCTCCCTGCAGCCCATTCCAATGGCCAATCACTCTTTCTGCGAAGAATTGTTTCCTAACATCCAGCCTAAACTTCCCCTGGCGCAGCTTGAGACCCTGTCCTCGTTCTTTCACTGCCTAGGGGAAGAGACCAATCCCCATCTGGCTACAACCTCCTTTCAGGTACAGGCAGAGAGTGATATGTTCCTTCTTGAGCCTACTCTTCTCACTTGTATCATCCTGTTGGTTCTTAACCACCTACAGATTAATGAGAAGTTATCTAGGATGGCAATAGTAAAGAAGTTTCTGCGTAGTCCTTAACTGTATGTAATGCTAAAAAAGCTACTTAATTGAGCTTATTTCCCCCTTCTCCTTAATTTTCATCCTATCCAGGAACAAAATTCTGTATGTTGAGTCAATAGGACAGAGTACGTAGCTGTACTGAAGTGTCTGACTTTAATTTCAGAACTGGTTTTGGTTCTTACTAACAGCAACACCAGGGAAATGAAGAGATGGATTACAAAAAGCAAAATTGTGAGAGTTTATGCTTGAAGAGTCTGGAACTAATTTTAGAAAGAGTTGAAATAAATTACCGGAGTAAGCAAAAGGTTGTAAAGTGGCAGTGACGTGTTGTTTCACGAAGCTTAAAGAAGTAATTAAGCACACAGAATTAGACGCTCTAATGCTATCTTTGCCATGTTATTTGCAATACAGTCATACTTCTCATAGTCGTGCTCCCAGTTTCACTTTTTCAGATCCTTGTGTATTTTTTTTTTTCAGTGAAAACTCTTTGATTTCTCACAGAGTTTCCCGGTCTACACATGGACAGTACCTCTGCTTTCCCAAAAGGTGGTGCTGGGACTCCCCTGTGGGGTGGGATGGCCACTCCCTGTGCGGTGGCGGGGACAGGCCTATCGTTTACTTTGGGACTGCCCAGAGTTCGATGCCTTATGAGTTTTGGAGAGATTACATGCCGCTGCATTATGGAGGTTTCTTGCTGCTTCTGCTGTCACTGCTGGGAGCCGCCCAGCGTATTCCCTGCAGTCTACAGTGGATGCCAACCAGGGTCCCCCACCCCCCCAGCATTGGATACCGGGAGTCGTGTCCCTGCGCACAGCTGTGGCAGTGGGTGCGGCGCCCAGTCACCTTCTCGTGTTCTGAGCTCAGACACACAGTGCTTCCACAGAAATGGCCCTCTCCCTGCCACCACTTGTTGCCCTCATTGGACAGAACAGGATTGGGTTAGGGGATGCTGGTGTCTGTCCTGGGAGCTGCCCAGAGCCGGCGGTACATGCAGGGCCATGCCTTTATTCCCTGCAGTCCATAGCGGATTGCAGGAAACAAAGACATCTCCCTGGCTGTGCCACAGGCTCTTGGCTACACCAAAACACGCCAGCAGCGGCAGCACTCAAACCCTGTGCTGTCTGCTTAGGGGAATATTTGGCCATGGTGGGAGGGTTGAGGGCCCTTTCTGCCGAGGCGTGGCATGCATGGCTGAGGTCCCAAACGATGAGGGTGACCAAACCCCCAGCCGCTGCCGGAGCTGTAGGCGGGGAACCATGTCCCATCATGCAGGGCCGGGCGCGGCTCAGTGGGACAGGATAGAACCAGGCAATTGCACTGTTTCCATAGGAGCTGGTGGGGGGAAGTGATGCCAGAGCTGCAGCCTTTCCCATCTTCACTCCTCCATCCCATCCCTCTGTTCAGCTTGTTCAGAAGCCAAGCTCTGTGCGTCCCTGGGAGCTGCCCGCCCAGCACTGAAGCAGGATACATAGCCTTAGGGAATGACCTCTCACAGCGCTGGACTGAACAGCAGGACAGAACAGGGAGGCAGACACACACCTGCATCCTGTCCTCTGCAAGGTGCGCCCAGTGACAGGTGCTGAGGAACTCCAGCTGCATCCTGGGAGCCCCATAGGGGGAAGGGGTGGGACACACCCACATTACCACGACCAAACCCCTCTCCCTGCGTGGCTGTTCATAGGCGTTGCAGTGGGAGGGATGAGGGACGTGTGCTGAGACCCTGTGCTCATTATATCTCATGCAGTCACAGTGACCGCGCCTCCTCTGCTCCCAGGGCTCGAGGGGACACCCCACTCTCAGCACACATGGGCAGTGGGCAGGACGAGCCCCGGGGCAGGGGACCCTGAGAGCCCTGGCATGGGAATAAACACAGTGGGTCACAGCAGGTCCCGGCACCTCCCGACACCTTGCAGCACCTCCTGGCAGGTCCCGGCTGCTCCCGGTTCCCCAGTAGTCCTGGAAGGGCTTGGCACTACGCGGTGGCAGTGACAGTGACAAAAGCAGCAAGAGCATGACCACTGGGAAGCCTAGGGATTCCCTGGGCAGGGAGGGCTCAGGAGCCATTTCCTTCACTTCCTGGACCCATCCAAGGGCATGGGGTGGTCCCAGGAAGACCCTCTGGTGCTCTGCAGCTGAAGGGGGTGGGGTGATGGGTGGGGCTGCTTTGCATATTCATGACATGCCTATCCTCACCGAACAGGGGATTCGCGGGATCCAAGGCGACCCTAACAGCACTGAGTTCTGTTACAGTGGACACCCATCTAAATACAACCACATAGCTAAGAGTTGCTAGGATAGGAAAAAACCAAGTAGATACAATTGGTTTTGATCTTAGTGGTTTTCAAGAGGATTTGAGCAAAAAATTAATGAAAAGTAGACAACTAATCTTATAATGGCGTTTGCCTAAATGAGTACAGGCTAAAGTCATTAACAATAAGGCAGTAAGATAAAAATTCCCTTCCCCCTGTTGCATTAAAACTTGTTTTTTCCAAAACTGCGATGTCTGTGGGTTTTTCTTTCCCACCTTGTGTGCCATTTACATTCCTCACTAAGGCTTAAAACTCTGCACAAACCAACAGAAGTTGATCATTGCCCATAGATTTGCATTCATATTCAGCATTCTGTGCAGGAGTTTTCAACTGGGGTCTGTATTGTAAAAGGACAGGAGAACAAGACTTCACTAAAAGATGTCTGAAAGACTGTTGGAGGCTGAAGACGAAAGAGGTCAAGCACACAAAAATAGCTTAGGCATGCTTAAGAGTAATTTGAGTGCATAGTGTTGCTTTAGTCAGGATGTACCACTTAATGTTTATTTTGGAGCCACTGAACATCCCACTGATTAAAAAAAATGCTTGAAGGAATATTAGTTAAAGTGGAGTCTGAGTCTTATTAAAAATGTGCTTATGACTGTGGACAAGAAGTATGGGGAAAATGGACAGAGTCCGCAGAGGCAAAAGAAGCAGTTTTTCAGGCATCTCATTTGCTGAGTCACCTGCTCTGGTATTTTACTTAGTTGCCCGGTAAGTGAACTGCTCAGTGAACTGCTTGGTTGAGTGGAGGAAAGATGTCAGATGTTAGTGGGAGCGCTAGAGAGAAAATGCAGCTGAACCTGGATAATTGAATAGACAAATACATGACTCGTTGGTGGAAGAAACCAGGGAAGGCTTTTAGTCTGGATTAAGGTTTTATAACATTCATTTATGAAAGCAGTTTTGCAATTAGCAGTTTGTGCCCTATCAGGCTGATCACTTTATTCCGGAACAGTATTTATTTTTGCAGTTTTCTTCTGTGTGTCTTTTTTTTTTCTTCTTTGTGTTGAAGAAGTCATTTGCAGATCATATTGACACCTACAGTCCCACAATCTAAATAAGAGAGAACAAGCTGTGTATCTGTATCTGAACATATATGATGAGCATGAACTTCAAAAAGACAAGTTGCTCTGACTTGTTGCTTAAAGATTTTCTGCTCCTTTTAAGCTTCTGCAAGGACCAATGTCAGACTGATGTTGCAATAGGCTGGTGAAGTGTTGCCCCTTATATGGAGAGACAAACAAAATATTCTTCATGTCTGTGCTGCCCTTATTCTCCTTTAGTGGCCCCACAGAGTGGAGAATAGCTTTAGGCAGATGTAATTACACCAGCACCCATTCTTCAAAGAGCTTGACTTTTCTGGACCTCTCCCAGGCTTGGTTGATTTTACAGTAATTTATAGGCTGTTTGCAAAACTCTGCAGTGCTTCAGGAGGAAGATGAGGCCTTTAATATACCTTGTGTTATGTAAAGCATAGGAGTATTGGAACAGATTAAATTATCAAATACTGTGGTTTGACCCATAGAAGACAGTGATTTATATTTGCAAAATGAAACGGACTTTTTTCAAGGGAACATTTCTTGAGCCTCTAGCTCCTTTACAGTTCAGGAGATTCCACTGGCCCTACCTACCACATGATTTTCCAAAAATATTTTGGTTTATTAGTCATGTGTTCCATTAGCATAATAAAAGCCTATGTTAAGGTGACCTAGCAGAGATTTTATCAAACCCATCAAGTGCTGAAGAGGAATGTCTTCTTTAGTCCATGGCAACTGCATGGAGTAATTCCACATTATTTGTCACTGCTCAGCAAACTGTCCTGGCACTGATTGCATCCCACTGGTTTTAGCTAGACAGTGAGCACCAGGAGCATACTGGCAAACTATCAATTTACAGAATCACAGAATATTCTGAGTTGGAAGAGACCTACAAGGATCATCGAGTACAACTCTTAAACGACACCACTGCCTCCCCAGCGGGAATCAAACCCTGGTCTCCCGGGGAGAGGTGGGGACACTCACCACTGTACTAATGTGGATTTGCAACCTAGTTGAAAGGAGCAGCCCTCAATCTTTTTTGTTTCTTTCACCTGTCTGTTGGTTTTAAACCCTTGGACTCCTAAAAAACATCCCCAAAACCCAAAACAACCCCCCAAATCTTAGAATCATTTAGAGTAGTAAAGACTTCTAAGATCATTGTGTCTAACTGTTAAACCTGCACTGCCAAGTCGACCACTCAACAGTGTCCCTAAGTGTCACAATCCTCCAAGATTTGTGTCTCTACCTCTTCCCTGGGCAGAAGTGTGGGGTATTCCCATATTAGGATGAAATTAGCCTGAGTAGTGCTGAGTTGGGTGCTCTGCTTATATAAAGCAGCACAGTTCTGTGCAAAGACATTTACTGGAGTCCCCAAAGCAGAATCTTAGTGTAGGGGTGCACCACAGCTTGCAGGCTCTCTCCGAGAGAGTACTGGTGTTAGGGCTAATGTTAGAGCTGGGCATTGCAGGGGTTCAGCTCACTACTTGCTTTTACAGAGGGTGTGGAGTTACTTCCAGAGTTAAAAATTGCCAAGGACAAATATATCTGAGAAAGAGTCATAATTCATGTGTCCATGCAAAATTCAGTTAAGGACCATTTGTTTAATTTGTGGTAATTCCTAAAAGTCCTGTACAGCCCTTGGTTTTTGTGCTCTACAGGAAACAGTACATGTCCTAAACAGTATTCTATTAGCTCAACATTTTCTAAGGTATGTCACTTTTGCTTCCAAATCCAAATTTAAGTGTTTCAGTTCAAAATTGTTTATGGTAGACATATCAGTGATATTTTTGTTTATGCAAATGCTCATGTCAGAGGAGTAGCTAGGATAAAGTACCCTTAAACTCCAGTATAAAGACATGTATTTCTCTCTCTGTACCATTTTGACTGTAGAATATTTTATATATATTTATGAGGATTGTATTGCATTTTTCTGTACTTGTAAAGTTTCTTTTGCATTATCGGGGTTGGAAAGGATTTAGTTTTGTAGTATACATTGACTGGTTATGGACTCTGTTCTTGATCACTTTTATCTGTAAATGACAACAGCTTTTTTAAAAATGTAAATGTTTACTTGCAATTTTGCAAATAAGGTTGATGTGTCTCTTGCTGCTTTGGTTTTGCTTGAGTTAAGCTAATCAGCTTGGCTTGTAACCATGCAAACCTTTAGTATGAGATTAATAAATGTGGCTATTCAACAGTACTGCACTAGAAGAGGTGAAAAAGGAACCAGTAGTCAAACACTGGGCTAACACTGAAGTTTAGATATGTGGCCCATGTGTATGTAAGTGTCATAAAGATAGTGAGCGTAGTATATCCACTAAGTGTACAGAGGTGCAGTTGTTCACCTTGAGGCAGCACCTTTATCCATTATGGTTGCACGATGACTTTAAAAAAACTACTGTGGGAAAACAACTTCCTTGACAGACTCAAACATATTTAATGAATCATAAGAAATGGGGTTTATGGTGTAAATTTCTTTGATCTATATTGCTATATGGTGCTGCACATTTGTGAATTATTTTTGCCTCATATCTCTATGTGGATACACATAAGAAGTCATACGTGTGCATATGTATGTTTGTATACAAAATTATATCTACAGATTGTGTGTGTGCATATAAACTATATGTATACATATATATACAAATGTGTATATATATATATATACAAACATATATACACAAAACATATGGAAAGGTGCACCAACATGTTTATATACAACAGGATGCATAACTTTTAAGTCAAATTTTACTGGTTTTCTTATTAAGGAGCTTCAGCCAGTATTTTTTGAAGTCAATGGACATCCTTTGCAGATCTTTGTGCAGAACAGATGAATTATAAATGTACAGTGAAAAATAATGAGTATGCAAAGAACATACAAATGTTGAAATCTAAACTGAAAATGAGAGTGAAGTTTGTTAATTATAAGTCTGCCATGTTGTGATGAAAGGCAGGTTGATGGCTTTGTCTTTACAGTCCAGCTGATGTACATCAGTTTTTTCACTATCTACAGCTGCATCAGGTTATACCTTCTGACAAGATTCATGTTTATTTTTTAACACAGATAGAATGAAATCCAAATTTTTATTTCTTTCCCTGTAGTGCTAATGTGTGCTCTATTATGATGCTTTGATGAATTCTGAAAGCCTTGCTTGAAGTTAGTTGTCAGCCTTTAAGCTTTTCTACTTATTTGCTCTTCTCTTTGAATGATGATTACTTCTCTGACCCAAGCTAAATGCTAAGAGAAGAGGTTTTTGTGTATGTTCTCACAGGTGGGAGATAGAACAGCTAAAGCTTTTTGTTTGCTTTCCGAGCATAATTGGTACCTTACAGAGATGTAGCATTTCTTAGGCTGTTTTCCTCTATAAATGTTAACACATACGTTGTTATTATGGCTCTTCAAAAACATAGTCAATTGTATTTTAAACACAATATCGTCATGAGGAGGGGATGGGATGTGTCAAAAAAGAGGCTTTGCCACTGTACTTTCTGAACAGTCTGGTGAAGTGGGATTAGCAAGTTGAGGGAGATAAGGTGCATGTTGTCCACTGACCTGTGGAGGTCTGCATCTGCTACTGATGGTGTGGGAAAAGGAACGAAGTGATGATCAAGTACGGTACAAAGAAATCAAACAGGGGAAAGAAGACAAGGGCTTTATTTATTTTTTATTTTCTCCTGCCTTGTGCTTTTTGTTACTGGAATCCCAATGTTTTTGCAACAATACTTGATTAAATGGTTTCAGACGGAATTGACTTCTTGTTTTGCATGTCTGTATCCCTTTTAAGGAATGCTGCTCTAGGGAAAACAAAGATATTCGAAAGGTTAGAGATGTCTAAAAAAATGGCCTTTTAGTACGAAGAACCTGTGTTTTCTTTCTAGCATTAAAAGAGATGGTTCTGTTTATTAAACTGTGCATAACATATGATGCTTCATATTTTTCCATTTGATTTCCTGTAGGGTGATTTCACTTGGAACAGCATGTCAGGGCGCAGTGTTCGGCTGAAGTCAGTTCCCGTTCAAAGCCTCTCAGAGCTGGAGCGTGCTCGGCTACAGGAAGTGGCTTTTTATCAGTTGCAGCAGGACTGTGACCTCGGCTGTCAGATTACTATCCCCAAAGGTAAGGGCTTGATAAACTGTCTCTGTTTAGATTGCTAAGCCACTGATTTCATATCAGAGCAATAAGCACTAGACTTTTTATTTCACAGATACTGTATTTTATTTCAGTTTTACTTACATAGTTACTGCATAAAAGTGAAAAGTCTTCTTTGCCTCTGTGTCCAATTTGGGCTACCTGGGGGTGGGATCATCTGATCAAGGAGAGATATTTACAGGATAGATAATCTACATCAGACCTATTCATGCTAGGGTGTCTTGGTACTCAGTTGTGAGAAAAAGGGTTTTCTTACATTTCCTGACATCCAGAAGTAAATATCTATATAGATCAGGAAGATCATACCATAGAAGTGACTTTTTCACTCTGTATTGAATTGTCTATGAAGGAAGCCAAGTATCCCTAGTTCATACAAACAGGGAAGATATTGACATCAAATACGATGAATCCTACCTGAGTTTCCCTAAAGACAGTGGTGTTTATTTCCTAGAAAACAAGTTAATTTTCAGCATTAAACATTGAATTCCTAGGAAACAGATGGTTAAGTGAAAAGGTGAAGCTCAGCTGTCAGATTCTTGATGCAGGATATGTGCACATAATAGACTTAGGTTACTGTGGAAGACATCTAAACCTCACTGAATCTAATGATAAAGTTTCTGTTGTTTCTTGTAGGCTGGAGATCACGCGTAGCAAAGACAACTGTTGTGCAGTCATGTGCAAATCTGGCTTTCCTGTTGTTTCTTTGCAGTTGTATACTTATGTAAGGAATTCTCCCCTTTGGCTATGAGCAGAGGTGCTGTGTGGTAGCCAATACAGAGTGACACTGCAGCACCAATTTTTCAATGAGTCAAACTTAAACAGAAAAAAAGTTGTCCAGTCTGTGAAAATAATGATGTGGAAAAGAACAAATATAAAAGAGGCAGGCTAGTGTATTCATCAGTATTTTAGGATCTGCAGAAACTTCTGCCGAAACCAACAAAGTCTAATTTACCAATTATATCAGGGCATCAGTTTGTAGTGAGATGGATTTAATTTGCTTCTTGAAGCCTCACCATCTTCTCAGTCCCTCAAAAAACATTCAATCAATAGGAAAACAATTTTACAAGGTATTCATAGGAGGAATTGGATCACTAAGGGCACTGCAATAATTTCTGACAGTCTGAACTGCCACTGGGAGTTCCAGTGGGAGATGAAGATACACAAATGGAAGTAATACCATTAAAGACAATAAAGTATATATATCCATAGAATCACAGAATAGCCTAGTTTGGAAGGGACCTTAAAGTCATCTAATCCAACTCCCCTGGAATGAACAGGGACATCTTCACCAAATGAGATTGCTCAGAGGCCATTCCAACATGGCCATCAGTTTTGATGGGAAATAAATTGACTACAGTTGGGTCTCCTATACCACGGTACCACAGTACTGTTCGTCTCCTGCGAAGACCTACTTCCATGTAGAATGGCAGCTCATTAATATGCAAATTTGCCCTGCTCCCTCACACTGCCCCTCAGCGCTGTTTCAGCACTCTGTTGCTGTGTATTGGTTGCTACAGTGGCCTTCACAGGGGCGGGGCGGTGTGGGGCAGGAAGTGGCAGAGCTGCCGCTGCTGCTGTCCCCAGGGTGGCGGGGAAGCGACGGAGCCACCGTAGCGGCTGTGCGGGTTGATTTGCATATTCATGACCACCTAATTGAATATTCA
>WEKX01027847.1:30602-79939 GCA_013390025.1 Pitta sordida
TAGTTGTAGAGAGCGATAAGGTCTCCCCTCAGCCTCCTCGTCTCCAGACTAACAACCCCAGTTATAATAGGAGGGAAAAATGGTGATGAAATTCACTTTAGGTGTGATCACATTTTGGTGACATTTCAATTCCTTGTGTGTCCTGGTACACAAGTAGTGAGAATAATGGACCTTTGACATCAGGTCTTCACAAGAAAGTAATGTCACATGGCCTGTGCAGAGCAAAACTGGGATCAGAGCCAGAGGGGAGCTCATTTTCTTTTGTTCATTGACTCCAGGTATCTCTTGAGAAGAAGGATAGAATGAGGTTTGATTGGATCAGTTTCCTAGGTACCTCATATTTATAACTCTACTCTCTTTCACAGACCTGTCCCACTTTACTGCGTCTGGGTTTGGAAGCGTTAGTAGCACTACTAGGACTTAGTTAGACCAAATGAATAATCAGGCCCACAACCCTAATTTAACTCCTCAAGCATCTAGCTAGATTTTAAGGTATGTTGTGGATTTGAATATGATTTGGGATTCAGGGGTCACAGTTGCAGTTTTCACCTCTCTTTATTCAAGAATGCTGCTGTCTTCTCAGCTTTGCAATAGAGGTGGAAGAATTGTGAGGAGAGAGAAGAAATGAGGGGAGGAGGGAAAAAGCTTGTTACTAATTCTAAATATTGCTTTTAGATAGATGTCCATTTACCAGAAAGACATGCAACCATACATGGCTGAGCTGCTTTTTGTGGTCACTTGTTAAGAATATAAATAAGAGGGAGGAGATACACACAGAATTATGAATTTAATGAAGCTTTTATAAACGCTACCATAGAAAAAGAGAAGTGGAGATCACTAGAAAATAAGTATTGTCTGCAAATAGTTGAATCTACATGGCCTGTGTAGGCATCTGTAGACAATAAAATTTCACATTTGTCGTGAAAATTAGAGAATTTTCCAACAGAGTGGTGGTAGAAGAAATACCTAGGTACTACCAGTGTTCAGACAAGGAGATAGGCTGTAGCTGAATCATTATTAAAAGCTTGACCATCCCATGAAAGTCCTCAGAAGTACTAATTTAAATTGTTTTAGAGCTGATTTAGCACATACTTAAGCTCATCAGACTGTGAGCTGACAAAGACTTGAAACTAGTGGCTCATGCCAAATGGTAGGGTATATATCAGTGAAAATAAAGGTCAAATGGGATATTCAGCAGATATTTAGAAGTTCGTAATTCTGTTTGCTATTGGATTGGAATTCTCATATACTGATTACTCATCTGTTGGAAAAGAAGGGCAATACAGGGGTGTAGATGCAGGAGGACTAGGTAGGATCTGGGCGTCTTTCTGTGCTGTGTGTCTTTCTGTGCTGTGTGTCCTAAGGCTGCCATGTGGCACGGAGCCAGCCCCCTCCTCCTCTCTGTGACAGAGATGTCTCTGCTGACATTAAAATTGTGTGACAACCACTTTCTGCTGAGTTCAGTTGTCCTTGTTATTCCTATCCTTTGAATAAAGTCCTGACTTCTCATTGTAGTTTTGGGACTGCTAGTTGACATCTGGCTGGATATGAGCCAGCAGTGGCCCAAGGAGGCCAATGGCATCTTGGCCTGTATCAAGAATAGTGTGGCTAGCAGGACAAGGAAAGTATTTATCTGTCTGTACTTGGCATTGGTGAGGCTGCGCCTTGAGTCCTGTGTCCAGTTCTGGGCCATCAAAAAGGACTTTGAGGTGCAGGAGTGTGTCCAGAGAAGGGCAACAAAGCTGGTGAAGAATAAGTCCTATGCTGAATGGCTGGACTAGATGATCTTTTCTCTTCCAACCTTGATGATTCTGTGACATTTGGGGAGAGAGAAGGTAATCCTTAATTTGACTGCCAAATCTAGTTCTCAGTTAATTCATTTTGTTGTAACAAATATCACAGTATCGATGAGGTTGGAAAAGATCCTTGAAGATCATCAAGTCCAACCTATAATCCAACTGAAATCTAACAGCTGTAACATTTATATCATGGCCCTCAACACCTCGTCCAGTCTACCCTTGAACACTTCCAGGGATGGTGAAATCAGCCACCTCCATGGGCAATGCATTCCAATGCCAGATCACTCNGACGTGAAGTGCAAGAGTGCCGACTGCATTCTGTTCTGTCCTTCAAGTTAGATGTACCAGATTATTGATAAGAGGCAAATTATTTCACACTTGCATTCTTGCTTTGAATGACCAGATTTTTTCTGTGATTTTTGCTGTGTTCTAAGGTATTCAGGGTTAAGGATAGTGAGTACAATTGCATTTTACAATGTTGTAGTACCATCAGTTGAAGGAAGTGAGGGTTGCTAGAATTGAGATACACCTAGTATTTAACTGTCCATCCTGTTTATAAGTCTTGAATGAACTTTGAGAGTAGGTGTAAATAATACATATTTTGCAATAAGTATATATAAAAATCATTCTGTATACTTCTTTTACTCATTTCAGGGAAGTAAATCTTCTCTTTATCACAGAATCACAGAATCAGTAAGGTTGGAAAAGACCATAAAGGTCATCAAGTCCAACCTATCACCTATTACCTAACCTAGCCAAACCTGTTACCTAACCTGTTGCCATCCTGCTACCAACACACCATCCTACCTATAACACACTACCCTAATATCTAGGTCATGCCACCAAGTACATCATCCAATCTTTTCTTAAACACCTCTAGGGATGGTGACTCCACCACCTCCTTGGGCAGCCCATTCCAGTGAGAGATCACCCTCTCTGTGAAAAAGTTCCTTCTAATGTCCAGTCTAAATCTCCCCTGACGCAGTTTAAGACTGTGTCCTCTTGTTCTATCACTTGCAGCCAGAGAGAAGAGACCGACCCCCAGCTGGCTACACCTCCCTTTCAGGTAGTTGTAGAGAGCGATAAGGTCTCCCCTCAGCCTCCTCGTCTCCAGACTAACAACCCCAGTTATAATAGGAGGGAAAAATGAGGNAGAGTGGTGGTAGAAGAAATACCTAGGTACTACCAGTGTTCAGACAAGGAGATAGGCTGTAGCTGAATCATTATTAAAAGCTTGACCATCCCATGAAAGTCCTCAGAAGTACTAATTTAAATTGTTTTAGAGCTGATTTAGCACATACTTAAGCTCATCAGACTGTGAGCTGACAAAGACTTGAAACTAGTGGCTCATGCCAAATGGTAGGGTATATATCAGTGAAAATAAAGGTCAAATGGGATATTCAGCAGATATTTAGAAGTTCGTAATTCTGTTTGCTATTGGATTGGAATTCTCATATACTGATTACTCATCTGTTGGAAAAGAAGGGCAATACAGGGGTGTAGATGCAGGAGGACTAGGTAGGATCTGGGTGTCTTTCTGTGCTGTGTGTCTTTCTGTGCTGTGTGTCCTAAGGCTGCCATGTGGCACGGAGCCAGCCCCCTCCTCCTCTCTGTGACAGAGATGTCTCTGCTGACATTAAAATTGTGTGACAACCACTTTCTGCTGAGTTCAGTTGTCCTTGTTATTCCTATCCTTTGAATAAAGTCCTGACTTCTCATTGTAGTTTTGGGACTGCTAGTTGACATCTGGCTGGATATGAGCCAGCAGTGGCCCAAGGAGGCCAATGGCATCTTGGCCTGTATCAAGAATAGTGTGGCTAGCAGGACAAGGAAAGTATTTATCTGTCTGTACTTGGCATTGGTGAGGCTGCGCCTTGAGTCCTGTGTCCAGTTCTGGGCCATCAAAAAGGACTTTGAGGTGCAGGAGTGTGTCCAGAGAAGGGCAACAAAGCTGGTGAAGAATAAGTCCTATGCTGAATGGCTGGACTAGATGATCTTTTCTCTTCCAACCTTGATGATTCTGTGACATTTGGGGAGAGAGAAGGTAATCCTTAATTTGACTGCCAAATCTAGTTCTCAGTTAATTCATTTTGTTGTAACAAATATCACAGTATCGATGAGGTTGGAAAAGATCCTTGAAGATCATCAAGTCCAACCTATAATCCAACTGAAATCTAACAGCTGTAACATTTATATCATGGCCCTCAACACCTCGTCCAGTCTACCCTTGAACACTTCCAGGGATGGTGAAATCAGCCACCTCCATGGGCAATGCATTCCAATGCCAGATCACTCTTCAGTGGAAAACTTTTTCCTCATGTCAAGTCTAAACCTCCCTTGCTGGATCTTAAGACCATGACCTCTTGTTCTATCTCCAATGTCCAGAGGGAAAAGACTGAATATGATCTCATGTTGGGTTTAGAAGCCTAAATGCAGTCCCGGTCATTTCAGGGAAGGTATTGCTGATGCTGCTTGAACATGTGCTGGTACGTATATGCCTTTCCATGCAAGTTTTGTAGCTCGTTCCACCAGATGTGTGATGCTGTGCATCTGCTCACATGAAATGAGCCTTTATCTGCTCTTCAACTTGCTCTAGTAAGGTGAATTTGAAGGACCAGATTTGGATAAGAGTCCGATTACAGACTGAGAGCTGAGACAACCCTGTTTCTGAAATGAAAGAAAACATAGTTGAGCTTTCTGTCTTTTTACTGTTCATTTGTGCACTTTGCCCCCAATACATTCCAGTTAAGCTCTGAATAGAACTGGGAATTCGGAGTTACACATTCTCTGCTTCTTGTTTATTTTGGCAGGGAGCAGTTTTTTGGATTTGTTTTTTGCTTACATTACTCACAATTGTATTTCATTATTCATTTTCCTTAGCACTGAGAGTAACTGTGATTTTTATGTGGGCTTGCATTATTGTGAGGGCTCCAAACTGCTTATTTTTAATCACTTATGATATTACTATATACTTTGTATGTTGTTGTAGCAGTGGAAAACATCTAAGTAAACTGTAGAATATACATTGTGGAGCTCTGGGCTTACCAACTGGATGCTTTTGAGTGAAGAGACTTATTGCCATCACTCTTAATGGCAACCTCTGCCAATTGTTCTCATATAAATACCGTCTCTGATGTGGTCCTATGAGTCCATGGATTTTTTTTCAATATAGCAGTGTTCATAACGATTATAATTAAGGCAAGTAAGGCCAAGGTAAATTCTGCTCCTTTATGCTACATTAGTAAGTCTTGGATATACTGTATCAGACTTGCTGAATCAGACTGACCAGAGATAAAAACTGTTGATCTTGCTGATTTTCAGATTGAAACTTCCCTCCTGTGCCCTCCAATACAAATTTTTCATGGAAACGTGTATTTTTGCATGGAAATTTTTCCCTCCTGGGAAAACAAAAATCCAGTATTTCTCAGTGTGGGGAAAAAAAAGAAAAGAAATTGACTTAATGTTTTAAGCTAGAAGTCCTAGTTGCTGCAGGGTAGAGGTTGTAAGGCACAGCCTTGCACTCTGTTGCACAGTCGTCTGTTAAAGTAAAGGTGAGAGAAACCTTTCCAGGCAGAGATAAGAAAAGTGGAAAAAAAACCCCTTCTTTCTTTTTGCCTCCCAGTAAGGGAATTTGCTGAAATTTTTTGTTGTAATTTTTCTTTTTTTCCGAATTCGACTTTTTGCTCTTGTTGAAACAAGAACAAAATGAAAATACAGAAAGCTTTGAAAGAACATGGTTTTTCTAACTTTGGAACAGGGGAAGTAGTTTATTATCTTCAAAACTTAAAAAGTTTTTAGAGATATCTTCCTTTTTTAATTTTTGCTGTGAGGAATTGTTTTTATAAAAGACTATGCAGACCTCAGCAAATTGATTTCCAAGACTTTCTTTTGTCACATAGCAGATTTTACTTGTCTATTTACATCAGGAAAACTTTACTCAACATATCTATTCCATCAGTTAAAGAGAAGGTAATGGTTTTAAAAGCAGATATTTTTACTCATTACAAAACTCACTGCAAACAAAAAGAGTTTCTTTTTCATAAATTGTATTTTAGTATTGTCGTGGTTTGACCCTGGCTGGATGCCAGAGATTCACCCACAACCTCTCCTGGAGGAAAAAAATGAAAAAATAAAACTGCTCACAGGCAAAAGCNGCAAGTATATAGCTAGGAGCTGTGTCTGAAAAGCAGCATGCATTTTCCTTGGCACTATATGAACGCAGAACAGAAGTAGAAAATGCTATAGGTTTCTTGGGAATATCAATGGCACTGCTACCATAAACATGGGAAAATGAGTGTATAACTCAGCATGTTTAAAATAAAGATTTATGTAACTTCAGGGAATCTGCCTGTTGTGTAGGTGTATTTTGTGAAGGGGAAGGAAGGGAATGAGGGCAGGGATGGTTATTGAAGGAGTGCTTTGCAGTGCAGCTCACTGGGGGAGAAGCAGGAGTCTCTCAGTTTCCTTCACAATGAAGGGACAAAGTCTTGCTGAAATTCCTAAGATAAATATGGAAATATTGCAATTCACATTCCCATATACAAATGTTGTGAGACATAGTTCCTGGGGATGGAGTCATGACCAGGGTTTTTCATTATTCGGGCAGTTGCTTTCGGATTTAGGATACCACTCTTAAAAATTCGGATCTAGAGACTGCTGCATGCATATGTTTTATGATAAGTTGCATCAAACTTAGAAATTACTTCTGAGACAAAAAGATATTCTATCTGATATCGTTTCCTTTACAGTGCAACTGAATAGATATTTTGTCTGTATTAGTGTAATACATGGAAATCTCAGCTTTCATTTTAAAACATTGCTCATGGCCATTGGCTGTACTCAAAAGTTGTGACAAATAGCAGAGAGAACATGTGCTGGGAAGTAAAATAGTCATACAGAGGCTCTAAAACACTTTGCAAAGTTAGGTGTACTTGATTTCTTTTCCCCCTAAGTTTTTGTGGGAACACTGATGTAACAGAGGTATTCTCGGTTGTATTCTGCCAAATTTAATACTTGATGTAGTGCTGACCCTTTGATTCTGAATACCCAACTAGACTGTCCTGTCCTTTGCAAATAGTCCATGTAACTTTTTGATGATTCTATAGTGACTTAAGAATTTGTGCTTTGTTATGGTTTAAAGCAAAAGGATAAATACACACCAATAAATATATCCCATCTGAAAAGCTTTTCAACCTTTATTATACTGATATTGCAGCCTATTGATTTCCGTGTTCTACTTGTCTTTGGCAGAGCTTTGACAACATATAATAGGAGTATAACATGTATTCTTCTGGTATAGGTATTTAAAAATTTCAGTTGGAAATTGGGCTTATTTCTGTTATCGTGTGTGTGTTGCTCCTTTCAAAAGTGTGTTAGGGAAGTATTCCCGATGATTTCTTCTTGCCTTAGGTAGAAAAGTTTTCTATAGTTTTTTCAAAGGCATGATTTAAGTGGTGTTTTTGTGGTTGGTGCCAGAAGTGCAATGTCTCCAAATACTGATTAGGAAAGAAAAAGACAGTCCAGATAGATTTATTTCATCAGAGCATTGGTACTATACATGTCTTTGTATTAGGCTTTTACAGTGAAAAGGCTACCTTGAGATTTGGTGGACATCTAATCTCTTGCTGAAAGTTTTTAAGAATAGATTAGTCAAATGTCCATGTGACTCTATTTCTGTACAGGAAGTTAACCCAAATGTTCTCTGCAGAGCTCCTGACATCTTCTATCAGTGTATTTTACATTTTCAACACCTGTTCCTGTTTGTTAATAAAAAAATGTGTAAGCTAGGTGACCAATCATACAAAGGACAAATAACAATTACAAAGAGACATTATTAGAAAGAAGATCTGTTTGTCATGGTTTTCAGAGGGGTAGCATCTCAGTTATTGGGGCCACCAGCCTGTCCAGGGAGAGATCGACTGTGCTGTGATTTTACTTCTGTGCACTGAGGGCTCCTCTCTCAAATAATTTTTTCCTGAGCAGGAATATTGTGGGCTAGTTTAATTAGATCTGAATGTCCTGACCCATCTCTGACCACTGATGGGTCTCCTGAATTCCTGAGCTAGCAGGATTTTCACTGGCTGTGCAGGCAGTCGTGTGTTGATTCTGCCTCTAGCCAACCTTGTACTGTGGGGATTAAAGATAATTCTCCATCTTATCAAATCAGGAGTCATTTTGACTACCAATAGCATCAAACTACTTGATTTCCTCCATTTTATAGAATTACTTTTTCTTAGGTAATTAATGCCAGGAGACAATAAATTTTCCCCTGCCCACAGTGGACAGAAGGCAGTTTTAGAGCTGTTTTTTGCATTTTTCCTATCTCACATTGTAGCATCAAGGCTCTTTTTAGGTGTTTTGAATTTTTTTCACTACAACTGAAATACAGTCGGCCCTCTTGCACTTCACGCCCCCCATATTGCAGCTTCAGATCTTAGCAGCATGATTTTTTTAGCGATGTAGGAGATCCATTTCGCAACTGCGCATGCGCGGCCTCCTGCAGCAGTGGCAGCAGCAGTGGCAGTGCGTGCAGCGATACCAGCATGTGCAGCGGTGGTGGCTGTGGCAGCGCGGCCGCCATTCAACGCGAAAGTCAGGCTACGCGGACTCTGATTAAGACCGCGGGTACACGATATAGGAGACCTGACTGTATTTTCAGTGACTGTAGTTGCTTTCATGTATTAATGCATACAGTTTTTGACCTGTTAGTGTTGAGGGGTTTTGTCGGTTATGAAGGCACTCCAAGAAGAGGATGTTGTCAGTCATTCTTGAAGCTTCTAAGCCTCTGCCCATCATCGTGGTTTACGAATGTTTTCCACTTAGAGAGAAGGGCAGCAGCAAGGTCCCTGATGTACTACAGTCTATCTCAGGAACTTGCACACCTTTTGAGTTTATGGGAACTCCTGTCATGCTATGGATACTGCTTTAATGTGAAAAAGTAGTGTCTATATTTTGCCTTGCACCTGTTACTTGATATTACTGTTTCATGAATCCTGTCATTGGTGTCAATGTAGCAAAGATACCCTGAGGCACAGAAGGCATGGTTCCCTCTAATTTCAGTGTGCCTGGAGACATTTTTTACTTTCAGTATTGATACGAGGCATGCACTCCATCAAAAGACATGTCCCACTCTCTCAGAGGGATTTTTTAAGCGTTTTATTGGGAGGGGTGGGGTGGAGTTGGAGTTTTGGTTAGTTTATTTTTTGGGAGTTTTAATATTATTTTATTAGCTTACTATGGCTTGGGATTTCTTATGACAGGAAATCCTGCACTAATGTAGGCATTGAATCAAGCACAACTTTTTATGAAGTGAGGGCCTGAGTCTGTTCACAGGAAAGTCAGACCTGACATCCTACATCATTATCTCTTCTCCCTTTCCAGGGAATTTACCTGCTGTTTGCTTCTCTCTACTAATGGCTGCAGAAGGATATGCAAAGGCATTTGACCCTTCCTTTTTAATCCTCTAAAGGGCCAGGTAGCTTTGCATGTTTCTTTTGAGTTATTTCCATTGTCCCTTCTGAGTATGGCAGCAGCTGTTTTGCTCATTCTAGCATGAAAAGGGATTTAAGCAACTGTTTATTTTCATCTCAAAATGAATTGTGTTCCTTATGTACAGCTAAAGATACAGCAAATGCCAATCAGCTCCTAAAGAATTGTAATTTAGTGTTCTGATTTTTCGTTTCTTCTAGAGCTCACTGGGTATGTTGTTCCTCAGTTTATATAATGCAGCCACTTTAAATGTATAGTTAGTTTAAAAAAATATTTAAATTATGTAAAACTATGTGTACTTTCATTCCAATAATGCCAAAATAACTGAAGAGAACTTCCCCAACTTTTCCAACACAAATATCTCTAGTCAAGAGTCCAAATGCAAGAAGGTCAAAGATTCATTAAAGAAAAAAATCAAATTAAAAGCAGAGATAGGGAACTTTATTCTTCGTTTTGGTGTGGTGGCTTGAAAAATTCTGAAACTATTAAAGATTCTGTTATTTTAAGGGTATTTATACTCGGCATGCACAAACTGAAGGTAGGCATCCTCCATGTACTCACTTAAGTTTTTCTTTTGGTGCAGCTGTGCTGTGTTCCTCTGTTAGACCTGCAGCTTCCAGCACAGCAGGAGTGCCATGGCCTGGGGCTTCTTCCATCTCTTCTCCTCGAAGTGGTGGGCTCTGCTGACATCCCCTCCCTCCAGTTATGGCTTCTGCAGTCCTGACCTCACTCCAGAGCCCAAATTCTCTCTCCTAATGTTTAGTTCTCACCCTTCGGATACGTTGCACCTGCATTTGCCCACCAGTTAATGCAAATCCCTCACGATAAAGAATCATGGAAGAACACATCTGAAAATTCGAAAAGTAGTTATTTTGTTCCAACATGTGTACTTGGAGCCTAATTAAATCATTAAATGCCCTAGGGAACACGTGGGCAAGTGGAGTGGAAATGTCATATTTTTTTATGATGCCTCTAGCCACAGGAATTGAGTAGCATTTGCCATCTGAATTAGAGCATTGGCCAAAGTAAGTTGTTGTTTTATTGGGGTGGAGTGTGTGGAGGGGAGGGGACGGTTGTTGGGTTTTTGTGAGTTTTTTCTGGTTTTGGTTTGTTGGTTGAGTTTTGTGTTTCTTTGTTGTTGATGATGGGTGGGTTTTTGGTAAGGAAGAGTTCATACCTATCATGTTACAGTCTAAATATGTATCCTACTGTTTTCTAAATGCAACACTTGTTCAGCAAGTAGGGACATGGCTCTTTCTGATAGAAATAGACCTTGAGATTAGGTTTCAGTAGAAATGGTGCATTTTTCTAGATATGAGTCTAGCTGGGAACCACACTATAGATTTGTTCTCCTAAAAGGCAGGTCAGTGTACTGATAATATGCTCAGCTGGTGTAAATTGTTGTATTGCCTTTGCCTTTGGAATAGCTGTGCAACATCAACAGATGTGCATCAAAAATTTATTAATAACTGGCAAGCAAATTGTGGAGGATTGTTTTTTTTTGTTTTCTTTTTTGAATTTGTATCAGAACTACAGGAGGTTATTGTAAAGTGTTATTTGGTTAACAAAGCTGAAGTACATGTAGCAATGCAGCTTTCTTTTGAAGTAGGTGAGGTTTCCAGCAGTTTTGCCTTCTAGGCAGGTTGCAGGGCAACTTATAAATACTTCCTAGATAAATAATTTAATTCATATACCAGTATGATTGAATTCTTGCTATTCCACAGTAAAAACATTTTGTATAATACAGGTTTTCAATATCCAGCAGCTGCATCACTCAAACCTGTGCAGCTGCTCTTCATAGTTCCTCCGTGTTTAATTTTAACATGCCTTAGCTCAGCGGGACTGAAGCCTAGGTCTGAAGAAGATGCACTAACTGCAGGTTACCAAATAGTCTGCTGGGACGTGGAAGAACAGAATGAAAAGCACACCTTTGATGGCTGTGGGTTTTCTCAAGTAATGGTATTGGATACACTGTGTTGCTGGGAACATTTCCTGTGCAGTCAGCTTTCCCCACACCTCACCTGACTCCTCACTGTTGCCCTGAGAAGGGTTTGGGTCAGGCAATGCTCCTGCCCAGAGGGCTGCAGTGCTCCAGCTCTGGTCCTGTCTGTGCACAGCCCACAGAGAGGTGCAGCCAACTGTACCTCTGAGGAGCTGGCTTGGAGTTTAGCTCTGCCCTTTTCATGCTGTTTGTTCTGCCATAAGTGCATTCATCAGGAACTTCCCAGAGAGAGGAATGCTGAAACTTGTTTAATGCATCAGAGGAGACATCTTTTAAGAGGAAAGCTGCCTCCATTCTGTTTGTGGTACCTGTGACAAGCTGCCCAAATCTAGCTCTGTGGGCTGAGGTGCCCTGTGTGAGCCAGCTGCTGTCTGGGAGGCCATGGCTGCAGCTAAAGGATACTCTTGAATGAATATGTCTTTTCTTTCATCACCTGCTGGCTGACAAGCACAAAGAAGTACTGATTTAAGTCAAAAGTGAAATAAAGAGAGCAACATAGGCCATAGGAAAAATAAGATGATAATCTAAGGCTTCTGAATGAATATAAGAATCTGCATCACTGATGGAGATGGTGTGTGTGTATGGCTGTGCCCAGGTGAAAGGGAGAAAGACAGTGATGAGAAATACCTGTAGGCTCAGCCTTTCCTGTTTCATATTGCTTTATATGCCAAAATCTGTAGCTTCTGTTTCTCTGGTTGAAATTTATCTTCCATCTGTGTTGCAGCTGACAGTGCTTTGGAAGTTACTGCATAGGGACAGGGCATTTCAACAAGTTTATATAAATAAATATTTCAAGATGGACATTTATAGTCACAGAAACGCCTAAGTAAAACCAGCACCCTCTTCTTCAGCAGAGCAGCTCCAAATGTGCATTCACAAGTAGATTTGCTTTGTATAATGATCCAAAGAATTGACTTCAACTGCATGCACAATGCAACTGTCAATGAATGAAGTGCAGTCTTGTCTTTATTGTGCTCTGTCAAGAGAATTTAGCAGTGTTTTCTGATGGGGAGTCTCAATTACTTGCAGCATTGCATGAGCCAGAGAGACTACAGCTTGACAGTCAGCACAGAGGCTGGGTGTGGGAGGCTGGCACTTGGGAACTGCTTTGCTCCTGGTAAGTGAAGTGAACCAAGTGCTAAAGAGAGGTCACACTTGGTGCTTTATAGTGCCATTGGTAGTAATCACAGAATCACAGAATCAGTAAGGTTGGAAAAGACCATAGAGATCATCAAGTCCAACCTAATTTTCAAGACAGAATTGATTGTCCTTTTAGAAATAGAAATGTATTCTATTTTTTTTTCTCTAAATGGAGTCAGATCCAGTTACTGGTTAAGGGAAAATGGCCAGGAATAGAATTACTATGAAGAAGTATTTTAGAAATCTCACAATATCCACTTTTTTTATCTGTTTCTGCTTTGATTGGTGAGTTATGTGTCTGATAATAATCTCTAGCATAACTCCTCTCTTTATACTGTGTGAAAATAACCCTTAATTGTAGAACATGACAAACTTTCTTCCCTAAATGGACAAGAAGCACGTTTCTCTTAAACAAGAGAGCTTGGCAATAGATGGGGAGGGAGTCTTCTTTGCTCTACAGCCCTGTAAACAGGAGATCATCTCTTATGTCAAACCCCCACTGAATTAAAATAGTTTAAAGAATCTATGTTAATTTATGTTTTTGGTTAATAAAAAGTGCCCTTGCATGTAAGTACCATGAAGGGGACATCCATTTTTATAGATAATCCACCAGCCTATATGCAAGTAAAGAAAGTGCTGAAGAATCCTATTTTTGTTGCAGGTTCATTTCAAGCATATTTGATTGAGTATTTTTCATTATTTGAGGCCTAATACTGAAACAGTGTCCCAAAATTAAGTATAAAGCTCCAATGCTCCTGTACTTTTTATACATATATTAAAAAATTACTGGATTAGAGTTTCACACTATATTGACCTGGTGGCCAAGAGTTCCTGGGTGTTTACTTTAGGTGTGCCATTTGAAGGTAATTCCCTATACTTAGTTTGTGGTGCCTTAGTTTAAGCTGAGCAACACCTCTACCTACCAAATAGACCTGTTGATTTCCATAAGTATAAATTGAATAAAAAATTAATAGAAGTAAATAGTAATAGGATTCAGCCTTACCTCTATCTCTTTGAGTCTTGTAAGGTGTTGTTAGGTGGTCACATGGAAAGCAACAGAACAATCTGTCATTAAAAAAATTACAAAGTTCTCTTTTTTTTTTTAACTGTTAAAGCTGACACTTATAAATCCTCAACTTGAAAATTACTTCTTCTTACCTTATTTGTAGAACCATGGTCTCACATAGAGAGAAATCTAAGCCCTGCAATGGTCTGAAGAAAATCTGGGATTTGATAGTGTAACTACTGGTGAAGTGGTGTTAGTGATGACACTGCAGCTGAATCTCAACCTTAACACAAAATACCAAAATTTAAATGATCTCAGGAGTCAAACTGTTCAATTCTTATCAAAAGTTAGTAGATTCGAAAAAATACCCCTATGTTGTGTGGGCTGTGTGGTTCACTGACAGAGTCCTAAAAAAATGACCTAATTTTTCAAGGAGAAAAGTTTTTTGACATGAACTGAACTTGGAATTGCTCACCAATTTGGAAAAAGAGGTCACAAAGCAATTTAATGTGCACTTAGGAATTCCATTGTAGACTTTTGGTCTTTTAAATATTCATTGTGCTAGTCTTAATACATAGATATCCAGGGAGTGATGTATGCATTGCAGTGAAAAATGCAGCAAACTTATAAATTAGTAAATATTGCACAGATGAAGTCCATTTCTGAAAAACCAGCTGATCTGCACAGCTACCTGGCAGGTGTCCTTTGGGAAAACCAGAATGGGTTAGCAAAAAAAAAAACAAACAAACAACTTCCTTCACTTTGACAGTTGTTGTCTGTTGAGTGTACCTTTTGTCTTGCCAATGTCTTGAGTGGAGTCTGTTGGAAGAGCAGTGTATCATGGATCCACAGAAAGAAGGCATAAAGTGATGATTATATACACAAAAGGCTGGATAAAACCCCTACAGCTTTTATCACTTTGTGGTTTAAATATTTCCAAGAGAAATTAAAATAGCGGTCCTTATCTAATAGCACTCTGGACAGATTCAATACTATTCTGCATAAATATTTGCTAATTAATTAAAAAACACTCAGTTGGTATTAAGTATGGGGAATAATGCTTTGCCTGTTTCCCAAGAATGCTTTGAATATTAATTATATTCTCAAAAAACACTGCAGCTAGTAAGTACAAGGCATCATCATTGTGAATAGGGTTTACTTCATATGTAAAACTACTAGAATTGCATAAGTCTTTAAGCATGTTATGAATATTTCAGCAGTGTTCATGCATGGTGTACCTTGATTCAACAGTAATTTCAAAACATATTTATTTTTACAGAGTATAGACTGTAATTTATCATGTCTTTTGTTGGGGAGGAGAACTTGAACTGACCTCAGACCTCTTGACAGATCTCCTAAGCTTTAACTTTTTACTGAGAATCTCAGTCTTAGTCTCACATGCAACTCTTTTTCTCTTGCAATCGGGTAAACTTTGTAAATAGTTGTAGCAAAACACTGTATTTTACATCAAATTTTGACTCTTTTTCTCATTTTTATATCTCAGTAGACTTTAGTGGGATGTCAGAATATCAATAAATAGGTGTTTGGAGAACAAGGCTCTGTGACTGCGAAGAAATGTAACTCATTTCTCAAAAGGCTACTGTGAAGCAGTAATTTGAATTTAAAACATGAAAAACAATTTGAACGTTATTCTGTATGTATTAAACCAGAAGCCAATTGTAGTAGAAAATGTTATGAAAACAAGCTTTACTGTCAGGTGTATGTAAGGTTGCCAACTATTCATATTGCAGAGATGAAAGAATTTCTCTTATAAACTCAATCTAAGCATCAGGAAATGCCAGAACATGTGAAGAGAATGGGCATATTTATCAATCAAAGTATGATTTTGACTTACACCCTTGTCATAATCACAGACCGTATCAGGCAATGAATTACTACCTTATTCATCTAGTCAACTTTATTTCAGAGAGATGAATTCTCACTGGAGCAGGTGCAGAAAAGGGGGAATTAACATAACCAGCACATGACAATTCTACCTTGAGTATCTTACTCATCTTAAGATGAGTATCTTAGTCAAGTGAATGTTGGGAGCCCTTGTGGCCAGGAGGGCCAGTGATGTCCTGGGGTGCATCAGGAAGAGTATGGCCAGTGAGTGGAGGGAGGTGATCTTCCCCTTCTGTCTGGGCCTAGTGAGGCCACATCTGGAGCGCTGTGTCCAGTTCTGGGCTCCTCAGTACAAGAGAGACAAGGAGCTACTGGAGAGGGTCCAAGAGAGGACCACAAAGATGATGAGGGATCTGGCATCTCTCTTATGAGGAGAGACTGAGGGAGCTGGGCCTGTTTAGTCTAGAGAAGGCCAAGAGGATATCTCATCAATACGTATCAATATCTCAAAGGTGAGTGCCAAGAAGGCGGTGGCAGATTCTTTTCAGTGGTGCACAGAAATAGAACAAGGACTAATGGCCATAAACTAAAACACAGGAAGTTCCACTTCAGCATGAAGAAAAACTTAGGTGCATTGAGGGTGACAGAGCACTGGAACAGGCTGCCCAGGGAGGTCATGGAGTCTCCTTCTCTAGAGAAATTGAAAACATACATGGACGTGTCCCTGTGTAACCTGCTCTAGGTGGGGAGGTTGGACTAGATGATCTCCAAAGTGTAAGTGTGTAAGTGTTGATCAAACCACTGTAATAAATGCAAAAATAAATGTTAATTTTAAATTAAAAGGAAATTAACTGGCTATAAAAAAGTCAGAATTTGTTGAGCTGTCCGTTGAATAATATTCTGGATTTGATTTTCAGTAGAAGTTGAGGGAAAGTATGGGAAAATGCTTTATGTTCTCTCATGGCCCCTAATTGCCAAGATTCATCAAAGATCCACGTCACTCCTCTGTGATATGTTTCCTACTGTTAAAGACCACTTGAGACACTGGCTTACCTAACTAGAAGAATGCGTTGAGACAGATTATTTGGTGACCTGTTTACCCTAAATGTGAAACAGATAGGGTATGTTCATTTTTGAGTGTTTGCCATATTGCAAAAACAGTAAGGAAAAGGTATGTGTTCATTAACCTTTGTCTAGAGTGCTATCTATGCTGGAATATTAGTCCCTATGGTAGACCCTTTGTTTGGCTTTGGAACCTAAAAAATTCAAAAGGTACAAGTTAAAGCAGGCCCATGTCTTAATCCCTGGTATTTGTTGAGATCTAATGAATAAAATGGTTTTTTGTTGACTTTTCATTATTAAAGATGCTGCTGAAGGAAATAACGATAGCTAGCCTTTTGACATAACCATTTCAAGAACCAACCTGCCTCCACTATTGCCCAAAATCTTTGGTCCTTAATACCTTAGTGAAAACTTGGATGGTACATAGGTTGTCAGAACAATAATTTCTCTGAGACTCTAATCCACCTGAACCAATCTGGACTTGCTGTACCAAACTGTAAGCTCCCAGTGTGAGTTCAGATCAGATGGGACATGTGATGGTGGTCAGTTATCACCCATCGGGTGTGACTGGTATGCAGAACTTTATCCTGGAGGTTCATAATCCGCCCTTTCCAAATACTACCTTTGGCTCTGCACCTGAGTCACCATCTTGTGACCATGGATGAAAGCTACCTTTTAGGATCATGGTATCTTGCTATGAAGAGCATCCAGCAACAAAGCATCGTTAAGTCTCAAAAATTAGATGATTACAAATGTGTAGGTGTGCCCAGCAGCATGCAGTGGGATAAATTTTGGCTCCCCAGTGCAGTCTCAGCATTTGGGTGAACAGAGCCATGCTCGTTTGAGCTGAAGGACTGTGACAGTTCCTAGACTTTGCGAAATATGCCCCATACCCTTCCTGGTTCCAAATGCTGTAACCATCTCAATCCATGTTCCTACAGCTTGTGCAGAAGTTTCTTCAGTGTTATTTCTCTTCACTTACTTCCTTTTTTAATTTTCTTTTTTTTTTGCCTCTTACAGATGGACAAAAGAGGAAGAAATCATTAAGAAAGAAACTGGACTCTTTAGGAAAGGAGAAGCACAGAGACAAAGGTAAAATAAGATGAGTACATATTTAGTGATCAGATCTTAGTTTTGCATGTGAGATTTCTCCAGTCTTAAGCATATACTTTTTGGAGTAGGAGAATGCTGCTAAGCTGAGGTACTGCCTAGGTAGACATTTTAAAGCTGAAAAATAAATTTTATCTTTTCTGTTTGACTTTAGTATAACCCAGATCTCTTCAACTGAAAGATTTTTTTTTTCTTTTCCTCTGGGAGGAAAGTAAGAGTTAAAGGACTGCATCTTTTCTCCATTGTTCTTTCTCCACATTCCATCATGCAGTGCAGAGTGTGGCCTGGATAACATGATCCAGTTCTTTACCTGCATTTGCACTCTTCTCTTTCAATTTACAAAGCATGTGAACCCAGCACTGCCCAAGCAAGTCAGTTGGTTTGCTTTTCTTTCTTTAACCTTAGGAAAATAGTCATTGTTTAAAATACACAAATGCTTCAGTGCTACTGATCAGTTGAATTTTAATGAACTCCATGTGACATGGATTTACGGGTATGGTTGTGCTCTTTTATTTGGACACTAATCAGCTTTGTGGGCTGGGTCCTAATCCAAGGCCTGAACTTGACCTGCAATTTGGAGGCATTTGAACTAAATTTAAATACTGAGACACTGAAAAGGTAGGTAGGTAATTGTATATCTAATTTTGTGTTCCCTTTTGGAAACAGAGTTCTGGAAAAATTATAATAAAACTCAGTGTTGACATCCCAGTTTCACAAACACACACACAAATACAGAAATTTATGACAGTAGAAGTGATGTGGTTACTCTGATGTTATCGCTTTTAGTCTAGTTTGGCAGAAGGATGGAACTTTCCAATTCCATTGAAAAAATGAACCTCCTTATTTCAAACTTACTATAGATACTTGTCAAGATGAAAATATTTTTTCTTTTTATTTTTATTTGCCTGATGACTTCAAATATGTGATTATTAATTTCTTGATTTAAAACTGGTTGTGGAAAAAAGTTTAATGTCCCCTGACAGATTTGGATAAATCCAATGGCCTTCCTATGTTACATTGCAAGTACACAACTTAATTTTTTGCAAAATTACTTGATGTAGGACTGAGCCCACATGCAGAAGGAGTCTCTAAGAAAGAGGTTCAATGATTTTTTTAGCCACCTTTAGGGGAAAATCCATTTTGTACTGCTCCTATTAATGCCTTACATTTGACTGCACTATAAGTAATCAGTCATTTTGTTACTATGGGGTTTTTTTCTTAGTCGTCCATGCGGTTAAAAGTGCAAAGCAAGATAGTTCTGTGCAAACCCTTCCCTGCTTTTCAGTGCATTTGCTAAATTTTGATCTTCACAGTGACCTGTGGGGTGTTCTTCTGCATGAGAAAAGGCAAACCACATCCTCCCTTTCAGGTTTTTTTATATTTTCTCTTTCCACCCTGACAAGTAGCATAACTTTGGTAGTCTCCTTTGAAAGGTTCTCTTTAGAAGCTCTTCTGAGAGTTGAAATACATTTTACCTTTTTATTCTCACTATATTTGTTTCTGTAGCAGATTTTAGCAATGATAATTTGCTTTGGTAATTCACCAAAGCTAGTACTTTATGATGTCACCCAGAGCTGGTGGATCTTTGCAATTTGCACTTTTACACCTCCAGCAATGCCTCTTTGATGTGGTGCCGTGAGAAGTGATAGCATCCTTTTGATGATGGATACAAGTGCTTAACCTAAAGTTGGTCTTTATTCCTCTAAATTCTCTGTTGCCGAACATCTTTCAAACAATAATTTTTCTTACATTGTCTTGTATTCTTTTGTGATTTTCTTATAGCTGTGCTGACCTTTGTTTCTAATAATTACACAGCTGCACTGGTTGAGCACTTCTGGATAATGTTATTTTCTGCTATTACACTTCAAGGATTTTCTTATATGTCCATCTTGCATGATAGCATTTATACTCTGTTCAGTTAGTAGCTTTGGGGATATACTTTCTAGTTTTATTTCAAAGAGTTTTCTGAGTGCACTTTGCCTTTTAGGGCTCACTAGTTGCCCACAGTGAATGTCAGCACTTTGTACTTATTCATCCTTGTTTATATTTATTTACTTCCTGGTTTTCAGCATTGCTTGTACCTTCTGGTTAACTATACCAAGCATTTTTAGAAATCATTGTGCTGATCGTCCTCATTTTAATTCCTTTTTTGTCTTCTTCTTATTTGCAATTCAGTCATTTCAAACATATGTCCCTCTGCTTTTATCCTTTTTCTCCCATCTCTCACTGCCTTATTCTCAGTCAGAGATGTCCCACATGTTCTCTCCATTTATAAAATATTATAGGGTCACCTTCTGAAAGGAAAACCCCAGCACTTCTCAGGCAGCAGAATCTGTATTTCCCTTCTTCCTTCAGGAAGAAGTTGCATTGGTCAGTAAGGGTGCAGGAAATTGGAAGGAGTCAGGTTCTGAACAAGTTGTGTCAGCCAAGTAAAAAGAAAGCCATATTTGGACTTACATGTTGCCAACAGCAAACATTAGGCAAAAATAGCCCAGGAAGCAGCATATAGCATCCTGCTTCTCAGGTTTTCTAACCATGGTTGGTTCCAGTGTACTTTTCTTCAGCCTTCTGAGTTATTAAAGATCATCTGCCACTCAGGTACTTGCTGAGCAAACTCTAAACCCATGATGCCAAGAGGTGTTGAATAATAAGCATGGTCCTGGATTGTACCATGTGAACCATTAGCATAGCACGGTGGTTGAAAGATGGCTGATATCCTGGGGGAAACTAGCACCAGTAGCATCTCCTCCCTCTCAGGAGTTAAGAGGAACAACATCACACAGATTTCAGGTGATGAGCTGTCTCTGGAAAGAAAAATGTAAAACCTTATGCTGCTAATCTCCATAAGAATAAGGCTGCCATGCTCACAATTGAGCCCTACCACCTTCCCTAAGCAGTTGTATCCGTGTCACCTAAAGTCAGTTAACCTCCCTCAGCATATGTGTCACAGCAAGCTGGAAGTATCGTCCTGGTCTGGCTAGAACCATCATCCATGGTGGGCTTTTTAATAAGCATTTCTACTACTTCTTTTGCAAAGAAAGTGTCTTCCATTTCTGGGCAACCAGTCCAAAACAAAGACTCCTCACTGTGGATGTGCTCACACAGAAGACTAGGAGCACACACTTACCAACCCAGGCAGGCCCTAGTCCTCATGCCTGACAGGAATGCCTTCCTTCTGTTTCTTTTCAAGGTTTTGTGGTGGATTTTTTTAGTAACTAGTCCAGCTGCACTGTTTTGAGAAGAAAATAACAAGATCAGGCCACAGAATATCAGAGGGGAAGCAAGGAAGCTGATTTCCAGATATTTTGTACAGAGGAGACGCAGCTGCCTTAATATAGACTTAATTTCCAAAAGCATCGCTTTTGTAGGCACAGTTGCAGTTGGAAAAATATTTCATTTGTTCCAAACATTTTAAGTTTTCTATATCCCAGCCTGGAAGCCCCCACGTATCAAGACAAGTAACAGCTGAGGTGGCCATGCTTTAGGTCCTGCCTGGAGTATGTGCCACCTGAAGTCTCCTTTTGTAAAGATGAACTCCTGAAGGTTAATCCTGACAATCATGCAGTACCATGTGATCATTTGTGTGGGTTGTAGCCAGAGATAACAGAGATGTGCCTGGCACAGGAAGCCGCAGAGGTCTTAAAGAGGGCTAATGTGTGGAATACCAGAGATGCATGATGGAGGCCTCACTGCAGGTCTTGCCTAACAAACAGTGATGAGCCCTGAGCCATCCTGGTGTACAGACTTGTGGGACTGCTCTCCCTGGAGAGGTACTACCTCTCTCCAATTTGTGCCCAAGATTGTTCTTCCTCACTGCTTCCCACAGCTGTCTATACTTAAAAAAAACATAAGCAAAAGGAATAGTACTCATTTTTTCCTAGGACTGTTTGGAGATTTAATCACTTGTATTTTAGGACTCTGTGGAGTTTTTACTCTCTAAACTTCACATTTCATTTAGGTGGATCAGTCAGTCAACCTGTCTATCTGTTAAGTGAGAGTTTCAGCAAACTGTTAGATTTCTGAAGGCAAATAAAGACACTAAAGCAGAATTGAATGCACTTCAAATGAGTTTCATATCTTTATTTTGTCCTTTTTGACATCTGTCATCATCTCATTAAAAGGGGAGAAATTCTAAAACAAGTGTTTTTTTTCAATTGTTTTTACATCTCTGAGTGACTCACCAGAGCAGGCTATAGCAAAAGTTGCCGGATGTAAACAGGCTAAACAGGAGAACAGTACTCCACCCAGATATTTAGCAATATTTTCAGCTTCTATCATTCACGTGGTTTTGCTTGACCCAGCCTTCTTGGCCATCATGATTCTCAATCCTACTGTCTACATCTGTCTCCAAAGATTTGCTTTAGCTACTGTCAGACAGTACTCAGGGTGGAGGAGCAGTAACATGTCAATGCTGCCTGGAATAATAAATTCTCACGATTCTGTGCATGCTGTTGTTTGGATGCTGTTACCTTACGAATTCACTGCTAATTTTGACATCAACAGAAGTAGAGTCTTTTGTCCATCTCCTGCCAGTGATATGAGTATCAGTGTAAGCATACCTACTTTTAAAGTACACACAGACTTTCCAGAGAGAGATGCTTCCCCGAAATTATTTGTCCTAGAAGATTTTATCAGTAGAAGAGCTCCATTTTGCCATGGTTCCAGTAAACCCTACAGGTGAATGAAGAGACCTGCTCAGAAACAGGAATCACTTATTACATGATTGGTTGAGCAATTGAGAATCATCCATTTTGCTGATGGTTTCTGTGTGGAATGTAAATATTTGGCAGCTTCATCTGTGGTGGCTTAGCAGAGCTGCTGTGTATGCTGGACTTCCTGGTGTAACTCTGAGGCATATGCCGATTCAACATTAGAGTCTACAGTATAGACCTCACTGGTTCTTAATAGATTATGTTTTGTGGGATGGAAACCACAGTTTTCACCAGCTGAAACTTCAGAGAAGTCTTTTAAACTGTCCTTGGACAGGGTGACATGAGGTCAAGTAAGCCATAACTGTATGGGTCAACATCCTGAATATTATAATTTGATTAGTGAAGAGAAGGTTTGGGAATCACTGAAACTCTTTTTAATCTGACTGGGAGTTTTTCAGTGACGTACTGCTTTTTATTACCAGTTAAAGGAACATAACAGTTTCAATCAAAATTTTGTTAAGAAAAGCTGAAAGATTGACTTGCTGGTAAGAGAAATTATGCACTTTTCCAAAATAGTAAATTGTCTCCTTTACCAACAAGCACTAAAATCTGAAGTGTATCAAAGTGCTGCTGTCAAAGGATATGAGGCTGCATTTCTAAGCTAGTTGCCAGTCTACCAGGTTGTTTCACATTTTATATGGTGCTTTCTGTAAAATTTTTTTCTAAGCTGCCCACTCTACTAATTGAATAAGTGATCAAATTGTTGTTGGGTTTACAGAGAGTCACTAGTTTAGTAGCTTTGATTCTCACTTAAGATATACAGTGGACCCCCGCTACTTTGCAGTTCTGTGCTTTGAGGATTCACCCCATTGCATTCTTTTTTCTGTGATAATTCCCTTCTGGGCATGTACAGTGTGACTCACAAAGGGCTACTATGTAAATAAGCTGATGCATATTCAATTACTCCCCACCCATCTCAGCTTCTGGCGCCTCTCTGTGACATTCCCTGCCTACACTGCTAGGGCTGCTCTCTCCGCTGGAGCTGCTGCGGTCCCACCCCGGCATGTGTGTCCCAGAGGCACAGTCTCCATAGGAACAGGCAGTGGCAGAGCTGCTCCCTCTCCCTGCCTTCCCAACACCAACCCCCCCAGCCATGCCCAGGACACGGCTGCCCCAGCTGGCACAGCCACGGGGTGGGTGGCACTGTCCTGGTGAGGTGCAGCCTCTCGGCAGCCCTGGTGCAGCCGCTCGTGGTCTGGGTGTGAGATCCAGCTGCTGCAGCCAATTACACACCGTGGGGAACCCCTGCAGCCAATTGGAGACAGCGGGTGCAGGGCAAGGTGGAGCTGGGGATCCAGGGGATCGCAGTGCCACTGCCGCCCTCCATCTCTGGGTAATTGTCGTGAAGTCAGGAGTTCAGAATAATGCAGACAGGGTTTCCCTAGGCAGGGTTGAGAGGACTGGTGTGAGTGGAGCCAGGGCTACCAAGAGGCTGTACCTCAGAAGACACTCCTGGATTCGCCTGATGTGTCACAGGCTGCAGAGCAGTCCTGGGAACGCCCCACAGCCACTCCAGAGCTGAGGTGGGCGGGGGGATCAGTGGAGTTTAATTGAATATTCATGAGGTTGTTACTTTAGCGGACTACAGGCTTCACAGAAGGGGAAGGAGACCTGTGGCCCCGCGAAAGTCGGGGGATACAACAAACCAAAGTTTGAGCCACTGCTCTAAGGAACATTTCTTCATACAAATGAAATCTCTCCAATGGTGAGGATTCCCAGCCTACAGCTGTAAAGAGGCAGTTGGTATTTTTACCTTCATTGTGATATCAGAGCCTCAAACCTATGCATCTTATGTCAGAGTTAGTGCCCTTTCTCCTCCATCAGTGGGTTGTTAATTATTTTGTATCACTACAATTCTTCTTTTTTAATGAATCTGAAATATCAGAAGGGCTAAAATTCATTTTAATTCTCTGTCCAGCAAGGAATTTGTTTGGATTGAATATTTTGGAAGAGTGATGGGTGGAACATGCTTCCCACCACCACACCCCACAGCACACGTACACACATTTCAGTGGGAACCTGAGGCTGTAGCCAGTCTTTGGAAGGGACAATGGATTCTCTTAATTTCAACAAATTAGAAAGAGGTTACTGGGTTTGCCAAGTCTTCAGTGTAATTACCATTGCCAGCCAGCACCACTTCCATCTGTATTTAGTCTGAAAATCAGCCAGTTGGTTTTCATCCAGTTTTCCATCTCTGCCAGACATTGAGAAATCAGGGAAGCAGTTCATGTCCTCTGAGGAGGCCTACTCCTGGAGTAGAAGCTCAATGTCCTTTTCTGGCCTACTCTGAGCAAGAGACTTAAAAACCTGGAATCCTGCACCTGGGAGTTTCCAAGGAGAGGTAACGCCTACCTCAAAATACCTAATAGTGAAGTCAGTGAGAAGGCAAATTTAATTAAATTCTTTTAATAAAGCCGTGCTGAGATCTCATCTCCTTATGGTCTTGCCCCAGTTGATGCTAGTGCTGTAGGATCTATGGCACCAGCTTGATATTTTGTGTCACATGAGCTAAATACTGCTTGTCCTCTCCAAATCTGAAGCACAGACGGCTCTGACCCAAACCAGAGAAATGCTTTGTGTTCAGGATTTCATTTGGCTCAATGGCTTTTCTCAGGGAATGTTGTGGAAGGGTAAATAAAAAGGGGGGCTGGGTTTATAACAGAACACTCAGACAGTCAGAAGGGGAGACATGTTGTATATGTGTGATTCAAATTTGTCATCTTAAATATTCATTGGGAAGATAATTCAGAACAATAATTTAATAGTAATACTCTTGTAATTTTGTAGACACACTCTGCTGGGTACAGGAGGGCTGGGTCTAACTCTGGACTCTTGGAACTGGCAATCCCTGCAATGCTTGATATCTCTGTGATGATGTTCCTTCTTGTCCTAAATTAAATGCAGATGGTTTTAGGTGTCATTATACTCACAGGTCACCTCCAGACTTTCTTGATATATGAAGCTCTGCTTCCTAGTTTAGTTTTGTCTGGCCACCGAAGTTAGTTTGTGTCTTAACATTTCATACTTTTAAAGAGCAGGAATGTTTCTCACTAAATCAGAACAACAGGTTCTTGTATTTTTAGTGTGATAGGCTAGTAGGGCCTCATTCATAAAATAACCTCTTCTTTTCAATACCTTACTTTAGTCTTAATGATAATGCAAGTCAAGATAAAATTTAGAAGTGTTATCAAAGGCATAGTCAGACTTAAAGTCCAAGGAGGAACTTTGGCCTTTAATTATTTACCTGATTGTGACAGAAGAGAAGCATAGTATATAAGAATTTTTCTGCTTGTGCTTTTTTTTATGGTTCCTTTTTTCAAGCTTAAAAAGAACTTGGTTTTAATCTCTGGTGCTTTATTTATTCCTGATACAAGCAGGTCTGAAGCTGGAACCCAGTAGAAGTTGCACCTATTTCCATCAGGATGAATAGAGTCTATAACTACTTTTTTCATTCCATTTGAGCACAAACCAGTTCTGGATGGAAGTCTGTCCCAATGGTTTTAGTTTTGCTAATCTCAGATAGGTCTGATTTGAAACTTAATTACGAGAATTTCATTGTTTTTGGTGGATTCACTGTAAAACACATTTCTAATTTGTAAAATACTTAAGCATTTTACTTTGAGACATGAAGTATATGCTGGGTTTGTACATTACAGTTATATTGAAGTGGGATGAAATTATGTTCTTTTTGCTAATTGAAACATTTGTTCTCCTATATTTTCATATGCCCATGTAAATTTTTTTACTGTTACAAAGGACCCTCGCACTGATATACCACTATTAAACCGGTTTCATCTTACCAGTATTTAAAACAGTGTAGTTCTTGTATATATTTAAAGCTATATCCTTGGAGGCTTAGTCTGAATAGTGGAGGTTCTCATGATCTCTCTGGACAGGTATATGCCTGTACTCCCCTAACTGTCATGAAACCCCTGCATGTGCCGGTACACTTTGACTCTGATACCCTACAACATTTATGAGAACGAAGCCTTGTAAAGGGGTCTGAAACAGGAGAGAGGGCTGTGGCACTGCCCAGCTGTGGTCCGCAGTCTGAGGAGGAAGTTACCAGAGCTTCTGATGCCTCCCTCTACACCATCAAGTTGTAACCAGAAATGCCTGGTTCCACTTTCTTTTGGTGGAAGTTAAGATCGTAATTAGTTCAGCTCTCAAGTGATTTTCCAAGATTCTCTGTGGTATGTCTTACATGATGCAACTAGAAACAGGAACCAGACTACAGTTACCTGGCACAGTTGTTATTGTTATTATTATGTAGTACAGTACTGCATTGGAATTACCACATATTTAAAGGGACTTGAGCTTGTTTTCCTTTTTAGCAGCTTAACAGTTAATTCTTTTTGTACTAAATAAATATCAGATGTTCCGTAAATATTAGTGGTGATGTTGTTGTTGTTGCAGAATTTATTCCCCAGGCTTTTGGAATGCCTTTGTCCCAAGTGATTGCTAATGACCGGGCCTACAAGCTCAAGCAAGACTCTCAGAGAGAAGAGCAAAAAGATGTTTCAGATTTTGTGGCCTTTCTTTTGCCGTTTGGAACTAAAAGACAGAACAAAGAACTTTCAAGCAGTAACTCATCTCTTAGCTCAACCTCAGAAACACCGAATGAATCCACTTCTCCTAACACACCTGAGCCAGCGCCACGAGCAAGGAGGCGTGTAAGTAGACCCATCACAATGGGTTGCATTACAGTAGGTCTAGAGGATCTACCTGGACCAGGAAAACCTGTTGTGTCTGTGCATTGTGGAATATTTCTTTTGTTGTGTCCAAATAGTGGATTTCTTTTCAGGTGGAAGTCAGCGTGGGCAACATTAGAAAACTTCTAACTCTATTGGGAATCTTCTTTCTCTGATGCTGGGGGGGTCGATCATATAAACTGTGCAAGTCTGTTACAGATTGCAAAATGGCAGATTATCTAGAAGGCTTCCTATTTGCTCCCTTTATCTACTTCCTTCTTATCTTTTAAAAATCTTTTAGATTTAACAAATTCTGTTTGTTCTCAACCTAGTTTTTCCAGCCAGGGAAGACTAAACCTATGTGATTGTAGAGTTTAGCAGATTGTAGAGTTTAGTGATTGCTAGTTTAGCAGAAGTGTATCTATAAATATCAGACTTGGTAATAAGTCTTAACTCTTAATCCTTATCATAATTTTAAGGAAAATCATCTTGGTCTAATTCTGATCATGTCCTTAGTCATAAATAAGTTGTCAGAATAGATTTGTACCAGGCTCTTTGAAGGACGATTCTGCATACAGGCTATGAAGATGCTTTTGGCAGCAGAGCACAGTGGTTTTGGGTTCCATGTTAGTTTCCATGTAAGATAGGTACTTGCTTGACCATTTGTTAACGTGATTCTATTCCTTGTAAGTAAATTTTATTCGCTGAACTTTGCAGTACTACAGTGACAGTGGTAAATGTTCTTCCCTTGCTACCTGGGAATGGAGGTTCTAGAATTTACTGCTTTTTAATTTCATTTGCAATGAAGGGAGGGGAAAAAAAGCATAATAAAATAGTTTAAATAAAACTCCTTTTAAGAAATTTCAGAATAAGAACAGACTCTGGAAAAGAATTATTTTCTTAGGAACCACACATTCTTTCATCCCTAGGATAAAATCTGCTTCAGGGAAATACTGTGTAGGGCTCTTCAGAGTATTAAGAGAGGTAGAACTGGACTAAATTGCAAATTAAGAGAAGATACATCTGCCAGATGAAGCTTGAAGTGTCTGTATCCTGTATGCAAATATCTGAAAGCATCAATGCAGATCTCTTGGTCTGTGCAAACCATATGAACAGACTGTTGTGTTCACACAAATATGCAAAGTACATTTGAACAAAATCTGAAAGGAAACCAAACTTTTTCAATTTGGCATACTCAGTAATAAAAAATAGTTCACTGTATGCACCCATTGGCTTCAGAACCTATTTTCATATGAGGGAAAGATAATTAATGTGTCCAGATACGAGTTGTCTGCTGTTCTTTTCATTAGGCATGATAAGATCTCTGCAATGCATTTGATCACCCAGCAGGCAGAAGGAACATGGATCTTTTGGTACATCCAAAGAATAGAGGTCCATCAGGGCCGAGTTCCTAGAAGTTGAGGGAGGGCTTTGCTTTTTTGTGGGAGGATCTTTTTTTTTTTTTTCCTTAATACCAGGATCGCAGCTTTCAGAGTACTAAATTGGAGTCTTTAGTCCGTAGCCATGGGGATGTAGTTCACCTCCAGAGTAGTAAGAGTAGACTAAGGTGGGCAATGTGACATGGAGGGAGGTGGCATTTTCTGTAGGGAATGAACCTCAGATATTGTACTTAATGAATATCAACTCATGTCCCATAGCTTGACTGCCTTTGGCCTTTATAATTCTGCTTATCAGTGTACTAACTCCTCCCCTCAGAGCTTTTTTGCGCGTGGTAAGGAAACCTACACTTATCTTTTATCTCCTGAGCACTATTGCATTGATGATTTTCGAGTGTAGCGAGACAAAAGCTTACAAAAACATTTAAAAATTATTTATTAGTATGTGCAACTGATACAACAACTTTATCACACAGTTGCTGCACACACACATGGAGTGCAGTCCTCTTAGACTTAAGTTGGAGGGATTGTTTATCACTCTACCATTCACTTCTTTGCAACCATGTCATTCACTTTTGTGTATTCCAGTGAATCTTTAAAATCACTGTTGCTGTATTTTCTGTGTAAGATTTTTGCCTAATTGTTGGAAGCTGAAACCCTGGTTAATAGCAAGGCCCTTTCTGTGTGGTTATTATAGAGAATATTCTCTGCTAACACTTTATATATATAATATACATATGATACAGTCAGAATTTATTTAAGTATCACGAGTTCAGTCATACTGCTTTACTACTGAAATAGCATAATGTGTGGAATTAAAATGGATTTCACGCATACTCTCTAATATTGCTCATCTTTTCAGAAGAGAAAACTCTTCTAAAATTCTTTAAAAATAAAATGGTAAAGAAAAGTTTCATCTGACCTTCATTCTATGCCTGTTCTTCTGGCCTTGATTTTCTTTTTACTCTTTCCATCTCCTCTTTAAATGCCACTTTCCTTTGTCTTTCTGTGTGATGAGCTTAAGAATTGCCCAGTTTATTTAGATTTTGAGCTTGTAATGGGGGAATAGGGCCAGGTATCCATTATGTGCAAAGGTAATGCCTAATAAATCTGATTTTCTTTGGTCGATGAGCATTGCAGTCACTGTGTATCGCTGTGTATGTGTTACTACTCCTGGAGCAGTGGGCAGCAGCGGGCACAGTCTCCTCCTCTTGTTCCTCAGCAGTCCTATAGGTCTGTGTGAGCCCAAACTAATAGGTCTAGCTGAGTTTGAGCTGGAGCCATGAGCTATGTTGATTGTGTTCTCCTCTACACTTTGAAGCTTAAAATCAGAGGTGGCCTGGACTTGATATTGCCAAGCACTGCTGCACTTCACTGTACTCAGGGTCACTGTTCTTAAAGCCAGCTCAGTGTTCCAGTTAATCCACAACTTTGATAAAATGCCCAAGGACAACGGGGAACTGACTGTATTTACATCTATTTTAGGGATCTGAATCCGACTTAAGTGACTCTGTGATAATGATTCATGAGATGGGGATGCTTAGCAGACAGGAAAGGACCAGTAAGGGCAGGGTATAAAGGAGGGCACCTGTCGCACAGGATCTGCCTGGGAGCTGCAGCAGTGAGGGTGGTGGTAGGATTTTCAATGTCAATCGACTGATTTGATGTCTGGAACGCCAAACTCTTAAAACAAAACAAAAATCTTTTCATCTGGAATTTTACACACATGGATCATAGTCAGAAGTTCTTGTTTGGTTTTGAGTTTTTGTTTTTTGTTTGTTTGTTTTTATTTCCTTTTGGCAGGAAATGGTAAAGGGAATCAAGCAGATGTACTTCTGAGAGACATCTGAAATAAAGGTCAAAAGTTGCATTCTGAAGGGTCTAGTAAGTGTTTATAGAAATGTGAGTTAAAAAAGAAAAGTAAGAACTTCACTGTGCTTTATATATGTCTTCCATGAGTTAAAAGAAAAGATAACTTTGAAGAGATGTTATGAACTAGAAATTTTTAATGAATTTGAAATCTCAATGGATTTTTTATGAGTTGCCTGCAAGTTGGAAATATTTGTAAAGTTCAGTTGGCTAGGCTGATGGAAGAAAATACTTCTAGGGCTTGAAATTCCCTTGTAGGCTGTTGCAACACTCTCATTTAATACACTCAGAGGTCTGTCTAGCTGTCTATAAAATACCTGTCAAAAGATCAGCAAAGTTTTGAGTAGGAATTTACATTTTTTCATTAGTTTTTAGGATGGCACACTGTATCCCTGTACAGTGTATTTTATGTTTTAGTTATTTTATATTATAGTACAATTTAAGCTTTTGTTTTGGAAAGAAAGAAAACAATTTGCAACATATTTCTACTAGGAATAATACCCGAAAGTGTTATTTATGGGTTATTAAATGTTTCTTCCTGCTAAGTTTAATAGCAATCAAGAAAAATGGTAATTTTGAAGTTACAGTAATCTTGTGATTTGAAAAAAAATCTTGTTTTTCAACTGTGAACATTGAAACATGCTGTAAACATCCTGCTGCTTGTGCTGCTTTATCTTTTACAGACTGCCTGAACTTCTGTGCCTTATTATAATCCAAACATAGCTTCCAAAGCTTTCATTGGAATTTTAATGATTTTAAAATATTAAGATATATGAAGTAGAATTATCTAAAAAATATTACCCTTCTACGTCTCTGGTGTGTCTTTGTTCTGTGATAATGTGGGAATTTTTGAAACTCCACAGCTGTATGTATTTGTGATATTAATTTTTATCTGTATGTAGCGTATGGCTGTAAATCTGTTTGCATGAGTTTCATGATGAAACCGTCCAAGCTACAGAAGAAATAGGGAATCAGGTTTGAAAGTGTGTATGTAACGCCATGCACACAAATGCAGTACTGCTGAGGTGCACGCACAGACCGTGATTCAGTACGGGCAGACTTGTAACAGTAAAAAGATGTGGCGAGTGAGTAGAAAGCATTTAGTTTTCCCAATATCTTAATTTGTGTTCCTTGTAATATGGTAAGAATAGCATTGGTACCATTGTGATTTTCTCATCCATTACCCTGATATTAAAATTTCATTAATTTATAAAAACTTTGTAGCCAATTATATTTTTATAGTAGTTTGTTTGAAACACAGGTTGGCAAAGTCTTTGTTAGCTGAGATCCTGTGATGTTTGGATTTCTCCAGCCGTACTGATTGTCCGTGTGTGTGTATTTCACAGGGTGCCATGTCTGTGGACTCTATTACAGATCTTGATGACAATCAGTCGCGATTGTTGGAGGCTCTCCAGCTGTCTTTGCCAGCAGAAGCCCAGAGCAAGAAAGAAAAGGCAAGAGATAAGAAACTAAGCCTGAACCCTATTTACAGGCAGGTTCCCCGGCTTGTAGATAGTTGCTGCCAGCACTTGGAAAAGCATGGTAAGAATATTTTGTTTTGCCAGGAGTAGCAGATGTATTTTTAATATAATACAAATAAATGCATATTTTAAGAAGCAAATATATGCTTCCAAATGGAAAGACATGTTTGAAAGTTAGACACTTTCCCTCTTATTTTGTCTCTTGCTAAAGGTAGTCTCACTTACAGTATGCCACTTACTTGTCTCGTACTTAGATGATACCTTCCCAAGCTAAGAATATGTACTACAAACTTGCAAACTGGCCCATAGAGTGTGAGGATAGAGGTATTTCTTGGAGGTCACTCATCTTTTACTGGGGTGCTCAGCTCTGCAGGAATGGCTTTTCACACCCTACAGGTTTACCCATACCTGGTGAATAAAAGTTTGAAATGTGCCAGTCAGTCTGGAGTCATTCTTCACAACCAGTGGATCTTACAATCTGAGACCTAAATGAACTGCTTGTATGACAGTGCAAGACTTTTGATATTTGAAGATAGAGGCTCAGGAAAAGTAAAAGTCACGTGCTAAATATATATTAAGTTTCAAGAAGTGTTTTTGATGTTCACTACAAGGCTCGAAGGCAGTTTTTCTCTGGCTTGATTCCTCCTGACCAGCCTCAGGCTCAGGCCTGTTCTCTCTGAAGGAAATTACAGACTCCTGCCAATATTCTTCTCATGTCTTCATGGTTGTCCAGACACAAATCTCCCACTAATTTATGAAATGCAGAAACAATAGTCAATCAAAATATCTGTTCACCATCTCTGCCAAGGAATCTTAATCTTACAAAGTGTTTTACTGAGAACTGAAATAACTTGGCCACAGCAAGACATAGTTATCACATAGTCAGATAATAAACCGTAAAATAATGGTGACTGCAACACCAAATGATGCATTTGATGCCTAATTTCACCAGAAAGGAATAATTTACTGACTCTGAATGAAAGGCTTTTGCAGATGAAGGACTGTAATTTAAACAACAATGCTGAGCTTTCACAATTCATAATTGAAAATATGTTGCTTACAAATATATCAAGGAACACTGCAAAAGATAGGCATTGTTAGTCTTTTACAGAGATTAGATACCACAGCTGACAAATAAGTATGGGTTGATTAAATTTGAGATTAATGACTTCCATCCCTTTAACTGGAGAGCATAAAAGTATCTGAGTCAGCTGAGTATCATTTGGATACTGCGATTTTGTGTCACTTGATAATCTGTAATAAACTTTATAATCCACTTAACCCACTGTCATAACGAAGATTCTTTTTCTATACAACATTCTTTAGTAAAATACTTGCTTTACATTGAAGTTTTCTTTGAAATGAAATTTATGATGGGTTGTTGTGGATTATCTAAGAGTGCAGTGTAGTGCCCCATAACACAATAATCTGACACAATTTGGGGCAAATATGATGTTCTTCAATTTTCAATTTAATCTGCTCTCTACAAGACACTCATTGGGACTGAATGACTTAGAGAAATTTAAAGATTGCAGAAGGTGGACAGTAGTGTTTGCTCGCTGGAATCACAGAGGTCTTCCAGTTCTAGCAAGAATCCTAAAGCAAGATCATTCCAAGCTATATGATGGACCAAGTTTCTGATTCTGAAAATACTTACCTGTAAGCATAAATCCTTTAGGCTGATATTTTCAGCAACAGATCACCAGCAGTTTCTGCTGAATACTTTAAATGGTAATTTTGAATATTATATAACAAAAAAATCGTTACGCTTTTAGCCATAAAAGCCCCTGTCCTTATTCACATCTCCTGTTTCCCCTGGATCATGTCCCAGAGATGTAAAGGCTTGACGTCATGTAAACCTGCAGTGTAGAACAAATACTGTATGGCTGTGCAGGAACTGGCCACCCGCCTGCGGGCTGTGCCCAACATGTGTATCTCCATCTCAGATGATTCACTGCCAGTGTTCCTGGGTTTACTAAATGGCCCATCAGTGTAGTTTTCTATTGACCAAAGACAGATGATGTGAACAGAGGTATCATGTTGAGACTGAAAGCTAAAAAGCAGAATCCTCGTGAATTTATCTCATGTAAATCTGCAGTTTCAAACACCACTTCACAGTGATACATCTCCAACAAGCACATGTAGCCTCATGGCTGTTCAAAAGGCATTTGTTTCACAAGGTTGTTTTATATCTCCTATATGTCAGTGTAGATAAGTGCTGTAGAGTAGCCCTTGTTAGACCATAAACTTCCAAACTTATAATTTCATCCTTTTTGCCAAAAATGTGTAACTGCAAAATTATGTTTCCATTTACGTTGTCATTGCTAAAGGCCATTTCACCTCTAGGTTGATATTTAGTCTCAAATTTTTCAGGTCCTGTAAGTCCGCAGAGTATGTCTACTTGACAATTTTTTATTGTTTGTTTGGTACCTAGATAAAGGTATGAACTGATTTCCTATGAATAGCAGGCAACACCCATTTCCTAATCAATTTAGGTTTAAACAATACACTTTTGGACTTTGCATGAAGTGCAATAATGCTTCTTTATAGCTTTTCCTCTATATAATAGCTGTTCTTACCCTATAAAATGCACACAAGTCCCAGCAAGAGTTCTTCCCTCTCTAGTCTTCCTGAATGCCCTATTTATGTCCCTTTGAACAAAACTCTCCACTTTGTCTTGACACACACAGTAGAGCCAGTGAGTAACCCCAAACCCAAGCAGCTTCCTCTGTCCAAAGATACAGCTCAATGCTCACATATTTAGATATCTTATAACCTGTTTCCTTTGGTGACAATCCTGGAAGTGCCACCTGCAAACGCTGAGCAGTGCCTCGCTCTCTGCATACCTCTGTTCCTCATGTAATAGAAGTGGCACTACCAAAATGGCATCACGAGAAATGTCACAGAGATGCCATTTTGCGGATTAGGTGAGGTCCGTAAAATAGGTGGCTTCTTAATCACAGCTGAGTTTCCCTCAGCATGGTAAGTAAAAGTTGGTAGAGAAATATGTTAAGGGGGTTTGATTCTTTTAAGTACACACACAGCTCAGATTTCTTTGGTTCAGTGCAATTTTCAGGAGAAAATTTAACAATAAAACAGTTCTATGATGTGCTACACTTGCAGGTCTCCAGACTGTAGGAATATTCAGAGTTGGAAGCTCAAAAAAGAGAGTACGACAGGTGAGTGGATATGGTTTTCCTTCATCAGCTGTGATACAAACAAACCTGATTCCTTGTGTTGTGATTTATTTCCTCCCTATCTATCACTTGGTGAAATTCAGGCTTTCTGGATCAGTGACTTCATTGTTTTTTTGATGGTTCATAACAGGCCATTTCTAATATTTTTTACATCTGGTGAAATCCTCGTCAAGTTCTCAGCAGGTTAACAGTCTGTATGTTTTGCTCTGCAAAAGTAGCACAGGGTTGGAGATCCAAATAAACTACAGTGATGAAATTTTCCAAAGGTTACACTATGGGGAAGAAAAAACTCTTGGCTGTTCGTTTCATCTCAGAAACAGCTGAAGCTCCCAAAGTAAACTCAAACTGTAAATCTTTTTTGGAAAACTTGTGGTATGAGAAAACATGTAAGTACAAAATAATCTCTTTGACCCTCATATTTCTGCTCCTAAATATCACCTTTCTTTTACCCCTTATAAACTTGAAGGTCAGAGCAGACCCTTCCAAGTCTTAGTCTCAGCCAAATGATGAAAAAGCAGAGATGATGTACAATTAAGTTCCAGACACAAAGTCAGAAGTGGCTGTTACCTCACCCTTGATACTGTATTATTATTCTCAGAATTTGGGAATGCACATTGAATTAGAGCACTAGAGACTGGTGATTAATATTTGCATGATGGTTAAGGAGGGGATAAAAAGTTACAGGAAAATACCCATCCCAGGAAGTGTAAGACAAAAAGCATCAAACAGAAAAAGAGAAAAAGAAAACTTGCCTGCATCTGATCTCAGAAGTTCTTTTTTCAAAAACTGCACAGTGTAATGTTTTGCCGCTCTGTAAAATTACCTTGGATAGCTAAACTGAATTGATTTTGGCTGGTAGGACAGTATAGTCTACTGATCTGTAGCTTATTCTCTAGCAGTTTCTTGTAATATCAAGCTAAAAACATTCATGGTCTGCAGACGCAGTTGTTAGATCAATACTGAACTAGATAACGTACTGGAAGTTGTCTTCCAAGCCTCAGTGTCAAAACATGTATTGTCATCTAGGGGTGAGTACAATTGCGTCACACCTCTGGGGAAAAATCAGAGAGCTTCCATCATTTACTTGTAAACTGAGCTTTGCTTTAGAAATCAGTGACTTTCTCCAGTTTTTCTTGCATTTTCTAAAGGTGAGGAAATAAAGAGATTTGGTTATCCATGTGTTCGATTACATGGACTAATTTATTGAACTACATACACTGATATATTTTGTTAAAGAACAAGGGAACATCAGCTTGGCTCTTGCAGTTACAATAATAAATGCTGTCAACATGAACACATGGGAAAGTCTGGATTCAATTAAAATTCCACTCATTTTCTGAACCATGGAAAGTCAAACCCAGCACTCAGATTTTGGTGTGCTTTTGCAGCTGTTCATTAGTTTTTTTTGTATAGAAAGTAAGCACATTTTTGTTTTCCTTCCTTTTCCAGTTTGAAAATGTCCTGTTTCCACTGTAGTTTGTTGCAGTGAATACATAAATAAGTACATATGCCAGCAGTGTTTTTGGTTGGTGAGCAGGAAGAGAAAATCTAGAACAAGTGCATCTATTACAAATCTCCTTCTTGGGTGTAATGGGCTGTAGGACAAAGATTCCTGAGCTCATGTTGACTTAGAGTAGTAGGTCTGGTGCATTGGGATGCCAGGTACCATCTTGTGCTAGAAACTTTATAGAGGCTCGAGCAGAAGGTTGTTGTCAGGGTTAGGGTAGGCAGCCCTCAATGCTGGGCCTGGTGATTTGGTGGCAGCTTCAACCCTGAGGTTGAAGAGTGACAGGGCTGGAGCTGTGCTCTCTTGTCCTCTCTCCCAGTACAGATGTCCTCATCTCACATATCATAATGTCCAGTGGATGTTGTAGTTCACCAGATGTATCTTAAAATCCGCTTTAGTACAGTGGTGAGTGTCCCCGGCTCTCATGCGAGAGACCAGGAGTTCAATTCCCGCCAGGGAGGCAGTGGTGCTGTTTAAGAGTTGGTCTCGATGATCCTTATGGCTCCAACTCAGAATATTCTGTGAGTCTTCCAAAAGTCTGAAAATGTTCCCTATGAATGGAGTCTGGAGACCTAAAGTTTAACTTTAAAAATACGGAATTTTAACAGCCATAGTACTTGTGCCTGAAATATGACCGTGTCTCACCAAAGCTTATCTAATATTGTCCTACTTAGAACTTCTCTGTAGGCCTCACAGGATATCATATCAGGTGAACCAAATTCAAGACTCTAACAGCAGTTTATGATTTAGACAGCTATTTAGGAAGTCTGAATTCCTGATGCAGCTGCTTTTGGGCAGTAAGTGCTGAAGCAATCTTCTGACTTGAGGTGATTTATGGTGCTACCTGAGGATCTTCTGCATTTGCCACCAGTCTGGAGAGTAGAATCAAGCTGGGATTGAAGTCTCCAAGTTGGCACTGAAAAACTTTTGACCACAAATCAGCAGGGGGAAGCATTACTTCATGTTTCATAGTTCATGACTTCAATATATTGTGGGGTTTTTTCCTCCCAGCTTTACCATATTTACCGTATTTACTGTATTTACCATATTTCCCCTATTTATTGTTACTTTGTGGATTTTGCTTATTACTGTATCTTTCTGGAACCAACCCCCCATTATATTCGAGGGATTACTGTACTAGATAAAAACCGTATCTTGGTCTTCATATTCATTATTAGTTATGACTGATACTAATAATGTTTAAAGTAATCTTTCTGAATTAGAATGAAGTCTTGAAAGCACAATTTCAACTTTCACACTCTACACACTCAAGATAGATTTACATGTGATCAGAACTAGCTACAAATTATCACATACACATAGTTTCCATGTGATTTAGCTTCTTTCCTCTTTTTGATATGTCTGTATGCTTGGTAAAGAAACCTGATACCTCAAATTTCCTTGTTTAGTACATTTAGCTGTAATTACTCTCTGAGAAGATATATGTGAGATCATGATACATCATAATGTTATCAAAAGTATGATTTTTTTCTAGGAAATAGTTTTAAAACATCTTGACTATTTCTAAAATAAAAAGAGAGTAAAGGTGGAGCTGTCAGCCTGAGGAAAATATTCTGCTCTTGGTGCTGGGAAATCTCTCCAGAAGGGCAGGCTTTTATCTTTTCATAAGGTATCTTGGATGTGGGAGAGGGATTTCTTCTGCCTTTGGGAAGCATGATGCCTTTGAATTATACAGAATTTGTCTGTGGTCTGTAGCTGGAAAAAAACTAGCAGTACCTTGTAATGGTTATTAGCTTGTGTTTGCTAACTCCGTGATGATGATCACTTAGTGAATACGTATAACTAAATTAGGAAAGCAGAGCAAGGTGTGTAGATGAATGCCATGACATTTTAGTGAACCTATCTGCTTGCTGCCTATCCTTATACAGAGTCTTAAATCACAAAAGAAATGTGAGTTTGGTGGACATTAACTTATTATTAATGGTTTTGTACAAAATTGTAAATGTTATGAAATGTAGTTTTCATTCTACAGATAATGCAGTAAGGTGGTATAAGAAAGCCTTTCTTCAGTTTTCCTTATTCTCTCTGGTTTCTGCCTCTGATACAAATCTTACACTGCTGCAAAAATTACACGTACTTGGGGATATTTTTTCATGAAAGAGTAACATGTATTAGCTGGAAAGAGAAAAGTTGTATTTTATTACAGTCTGGTACAACCCTTGACTTATGTATCATGAAACAAGCAGCAATTAGATATGAACTGTATCTTTGACCTTACCAAAAACTGAAAATTAGTAAATTTACTTCTTAAAAGAGTTTCTGTGTTGGGATGTACTAATTGGAACAATGAGTGACTGTGGTTTTCGGTCATGGTCTTTTTCAGTTACGTGAAGAGTTTGACCGAGGCGTAGATGTTGTATTAGATGAAGAGCACAGCATTCATGATGTTGCAGCTTTGTTAAAGGAATTTCTGCGTGACATGCCTGACCCGCTTCTCACCAGAGAACTTTATACACCTTTCATCAACACTCTCTGTGAGCTGTACAGCATCTTGATTTTCCAATTTTCTAAAGCTAACTGGCTTGAATTCTTTGATCCCTAAAAATCATTTTCTTTTATTCTGTGCATTTAATGCTCTAGCCTTCATTTGCTCCAAATATTGCTATATTGTAATATTGTAAATTATATTGTAAAATATATTGTAAATTATACAGTATATTCTAATATGCTACACTATATATATAATACACTATACTATAATGCTTATATAATATAAATAATATAGTATATTCTTTACTATAAATTTATGAAGGTCTTTCATTTTTGCAATATGTAAGTATAATCCAGAAAACTAGAACAAAGATTTCACTTATTACATCTATTTTTGCATTTGTGTATAGGATGTGATTAATATTATCTGTTAGAACCTGATTCTGTCATTGGTTCAGCAGTACTAGATCACAGACTCTCATTTGAATCACAATATCTTAAAATTTTTAGGGCTTTTGCTGAACAAAATTCAGAGTTATCTTCGAAAATTTAAGTTCCTTCATATTTAATGGCCCTCAAAGCCATCCTGTTAAGTACTCCGAATTATTTTGCCTGCGTGCAGACTCGTAACAGATGTAAGAAAAAGAAAAGCTGGACCCTTGAAGCTTAAGCTGCTGTGAGGCATGTGTTCTTATTTTCTTTCTAGACCTCTGCCCCACCTCTGTCACTGGCTACCATTGCATTTTAAAGAGATGATTGTTGCAGAATATCCTTTATATCTCTAGTTGTTTTTCCAATCTTCCTGTACCTCTGCAAGGTGAAAAATTCTAAGAAAACTGATTAAAAATAGCTCAAGCATAAACCTGACTGGAATGCTTGCCAGCTACTGTGCATACCAGTAGCTATATTTAAATGAATGTAAGCAGAAAAGTAAGAAGAACTTTTGAGTTCAGTTACAGTGATGGAGTGGACAACGTGGATTTTGCTCTCTTATAGTATGAGAAAAGATCCTGTGAAATGTTGACCACCCAAGACAAAAATCCCATAGCAGTAGTTGTCACGCCTTGATGTTTCCTTAGAGTTTTCTCTTTTTCTTCTGACATTCTAAGGAAAAAGATCCTTAAACAAAGCTATTCTTATGCCTTCTCTTGGCCTAGGATGGTATATTTGTTTTTCTTTTAGGTTAGTTGGAGTGATTTTCTTAGAATATATTTTTTCCCCTCTTAGTATTAGAGCCAGATGAACAGCTAAGCACCTTACAGCTTCTCATTTATCTTCTACCTCCTTGTAACTGCGATACCCTACACCGACTGCTGCAGTTCCTCTCCACAGTGGCTGGCCATGCAGAAGACACCAGAGACAAAGATGGGCAAGAGGTAACTCCTGGTCCCTTGTGTCCTTTGACTTTGTTTAATTCGTGATCTGGAAAGAAATCTTTAAAACCTTGAAACACTGGCAGTAGCGGTGTACCCCTGAAAGATGGGAGAGATTTAATTTACTTGCCTGCACTTTTGTCATGTGGTTGTTTACTATGTTAGGGCTGTGAAAGTTTAATTTTTGTATGATTTAATCAGTAAAGCCTCTACCATTTCCTTTGGGAAATTCACAGCATAACCAACAAAACAAAAGACAGGCAACTGACAGACTTCATCACTGAGTTGGAGTCAAAGTTCATCTTTGCCTGTATTCCTTCTGGCCTCCTTACTGTTGCAGTCTGGATCAAATTCAGTGGAGAGGTTGGTGTGCGCTCACTCCACAAAGACAAGAATATCCATAGCCATGGGGCTGAGCCTTATCTCTGAGCATTTACATCTCTGCATCTGCATGACTTCTCCATAAGGAGACCTGAAAATCCAGACTTCGTGTTTTCTACCAGGAAATATTTGAGCTAGTAGGCTGCTCTGCAAAAGGTGGATACAGTCTATCGCTGCTTGACAAAATTGTACCAGTTTATCTGTGGGATGGACTTCTCCGAACTAGAGCAGGCTACTTCTGAGGTTACTTCTGAGACTTTTCCAAAACTCCTGGAGAATTTTGTCTTTCAGATGGAAAATTCTGATGACTTTGTCAAATATTGGACACCTTTTGCAGTTGTCTGGTTTTAACAGTTGGCACATCGAGACCGAATTTTACTAAACTTTTGCCTCAAGTCCTAACTTTCAGTGAAGGAAGTATATGACCTCTGGGGCATATTTCACATTTAAATCCACTTTAAATGCTGTTATTTCTGTTCTCAGCAAGGGATCAAGAAAAAACTAAACCATTATGATGGAAAGCATTTAGAAAGAGCAGCCTGTTTTACTGTGCTTGAAAACATGTATAAGCCAGCTAAGGTCATGGTCCCCCTGGTGCTTCAAAAATCTCTTTGTTGATTCAGGACTTACCCAAGAGGATCTTATTGCAGGGCTAGGGGATGCTGCTTAAGAGAGTTGAGTTGGTCCAACAGTTGTATTAAAGGCATTTTCATTCCACTTAACAGTACATCTGCTCTGCTACAGGTATTTTGGCAAGGCGATTTATGTAAGCTATCCTAACAGTATTGTAAGCATCAGGAATATTATGTGCAACTGGATACCTTTTATAGATAATACAGTATTCTGCTCACAATTATTCAAGCAATTTATGAGTAATTAAATGAATAAAGGTGTAAAGGGTGAGGGAAAGTACTTTATCAGACTCATTGCTGTCACTGGAAGGAAAACATCCAGGCTTTGGCACACAGAGCCTCTTCGTGATTTCTTTCAAAAGCCCTTCTCTCACAAAGATGAAGATGGACAGTTAACTTTATTAAGATTACTCATTCCATTAATTTCAGTGGATATGTTTACAAAATCTTTTTAGGGATGCCCTGTACTACCCTTAAGAAAAGACTCACTGTTTGTACACAGCCTGCACATTCAGACCCAGGAACAGCCAGAGGGTGCCCCTGGCACACTGGAGGCACCATGTGCCTGTGCATCCTTGGAGACTCAAAAAAACAGGTCACTCCGAAAGAACCTGGGTGCATTGTGGTGTGCAAACATGGGAGTGTGCTGTTCTTACAGTTAGGCTGGGATGAGCCTCTGAACAAAGAGCCAACATGTTTGCTATGACTGCCCATGCACCTACTTAGTGCAGATTTCTTTCCAGCATTACACAGTAGTCCCACCAATAAAAGGAAAAGTTCTTTTTTACTGTCATCTCTATGCTGTCTAGTTAAACTTTTTAAAAGATAAAGCACGTGCAGTCAGTGCACAGTTGTAAATTTGACTAGAATATTCAGTAAATGGCCAGCTAGAAAAAAAAATTAGAAAGACAGTGAATCCCCTCTGTATCGTGACTTCTCCATTATGACCCCACCCATTTGTGAAGCAAATTTTTCACAATTATGATTCAGCGATCCGCGAGCTCAGCTGGCTGACACATGCGCAGTCAATCTGCTCTGCCGAGGGGCGGTGCATGTGGGGCGGGACTCAACCTGCCCTGCAGGGAGGAGGCTCGCAATGGCGGCACCATGCCCCCGGTCCCTGAATGGGGAAACTGCCCCACGAAAGTGAGGCAAGCTGTGTGCTGGGAGGGCACAGCGACAGCTGCGCCAGGAGGAGGCTTCTGCCTGGGACTGTACGGGCAGTGCTGCCCCTCTCTCACAGGACCGGTGGATGTTAAAGGGAAAGAAACTTGACCTCCCCACCCCCGCAACCCGTGGGCTTCTTCGGGCTGCTGCGGTCACTCCCACAGCCTAAATCCCATGCCGCTTCTCCCCCGGACCCCGGTGATAGTACCCGCGCCGGCAGCCCCGCGATGGCGGCTGGAGCACACGGCGCAGCGGGGGCTGCCTCTGCCGGGACTGGTGGATGTTAAAGGGAAAGAAACTCCCATACCAATGCCTCCCCCCCACCGTAAGTGCACGGGGTGTTGCAGTGTTGCAAAGTTAAGGTTTTTCCAGGCTCCAAGAATGCCGACCAGAGCTCAGGGACACCCCTTCCCTGCCGCGGAGGCAGAGCGAGCATGCGTGGGCTGGCACGGGGCCCCTGGGGACGGCATGAGCACTGGGGACGGGCCCGCCGGGGGGGCTGGAGGGTAGCAGCGCGGGGTTTGGGCTGCGAGCACGCACGGTCACAGCAGCTGCTCAGAAATGGCTCCCTTTGCTTGCCTGTGCTGAGACAGACTACGAGAAGGAGAAAAGAATTGTCCGCAGCCCTTCGGAGTTCTGGGGGGTGGAGCAATGGGCGTGGCCTGCATGCATATTAATGACCTGCAGTTCTTTGCAAGTTTAGTGTTTCACGACGGCCTTGGCCTGTCCCTTTCCTCGCGATGGAGGGGGTATAACTGTACTACTTTGAGAAGATCTGGCTTGTACTACTCATTTTTTGAAACCCTGTTTTTACTGCCTCTTTTTGACGCCTCTTCACGCCCTTTTTTAAAATTACTTGTTCAAATGTAATTGAAAGAAACGAAAATAACTCTCACGATTTTTTTTCAAGAACCTGCAAAACATGCTGTTTCAGTGGCAGAAATTCACTTACAGTCTTAACTGTTGGCATCTTCTTCAGCATTCCCTGAATAGCCACCAAGTGGAGACAGAGAGAGGAAGCACATAACCCCTACTTTTTGCTCTGTTGGAACAATACAAGGGGGGAATGTTAGTCTCATCACAAATACAGTGAGCCCCCGTGTACTCGCGGCCCGCTATTCGTGACCTTCAGTATTTATGGTGATTTTTCTGCGAGATGTGTGACCTCGGCGCATGCCCAGAACGTACCGGGACCTCAGTCTTCTCAGCCGCTGGTCCCGCCGCTCGCAGGCTGCCGAGACAAGCCGTGGGGCTGGGACAAGCTGTGGCGCAGGGACTCCTCTGCTCACTGCTTGCCCCCCGCCCCGTCGGAGCACCGCCAGACATCTGAAACAATCCCCGCTCTCAGGACCATCCTCCAAACCTTATATGGGGAGGGGGCATGGCATACTCGACTACATAGTGAGTTTGCTATCTTTGTGGATTTCACAACTCGCGGGAGGCAGACCAGACCCAACAGCCCGCAGGTAACGGGGGTTCACTGTATTACAATTAAGTTTTTTATTTAATAATGTATATTACATATTTTTCAGATCATTCCTATCTCGTCTAGTATGTGTTCCTAGCCTTCTACCTCCTCAAAATTCTGATTATTCTTGCTTCTTTGAGCACAGATTTATAGAAGAAGCAAAAAAATAAAAATACAAGCTAAAAAATTCACCCAACAAACGTTGGGCCCCTTCCGGCTCGGAGTGGCCTGCTAGACTGTGAGGGATCTAGGTTGGTGTTATGCTCTGCGATGTGCTCTCGGTCTCCTTACGGGTGCTAGATGGTGAGTTGGACTAGATGATCCTTGTGGGTCCCTTCCAACTCATAATATTCTGTGATTCTGTGATTCTGTGATTCTGTGACATGTTCTAGCAAAGAAGAAAAAAATACAGGAAAATACTAATAAATAATGAGCCCATTCCTTTATTATCTGAAGTGTTTAAACATGAAAAGGTATCATTGTGTATGTTTCAAATCATGAGTACTAAAGCTAGGAGTTTTCAGTATTTGATCATAAGATCAAATGTGCTGAAATGATGAAGTAGGAGGGAGATTTCTCTGTAACCAGAAGTAGGCCACTGTCACAATTCCAGGGAATTAAGGGCAGGAAACATATCTACTTTCTACTTCTCCAACTCATTTGAAAATATATCCTGAAAGTCCAGAGTGCTTGTTGCAGAGATGTTCAAACAAAATGTTTCAACATTTCTAAATATTTTTCATTTTTTATTTAACTAGGACTAGGTTTTGGCTTTGATGAAAGAGGCATCTGCCAGATCTGGAGAGTGTGTGTGTGTTTGCATGTGGGTGTGTAGGGGTGTAAGTGTGTGTAGATGTGTGTACATACATATCTACAGTGAATCCTCTCTGTATCGCGACTTCTCCTTCATGACCTCGCGCATTTGCGATGTGAATTTATCGCAGTTTTGATTCCACCATTTGCGAATTTATGCCGTTCGCGCATGCTACTGACTCTGCTCCAATGAGAGGCAGTGCAGGAGCTCCCTGTGGGGCGGCGCTGGCCCGGCCCATCGGGGACGGCCGGGAGTCCCGCTGTCCCGTTACTCTAAGCGCAGCTGGGGAACTGAACCCCCCGCGGGCACATGTTACTGTTTCTGTGGCTANTAGATCCCGTGAGACCGCACCTCATTTATATTCTGTTTTCTAGATTACTGGGAACAAAATGACATCCCTTAACCTGGCTACCATCTTTGGCCCTAACTTGCTGCACAAACAGAAATCTACAGACAAAGAATTCTCGGTTCAGAGCTCAGCTCGAGCTGAAGAGAGTACTGCTATCATAGCTGTTGTACAAAAGATGATTGAAAACTATGAAGCCCTTTTCATGGTAGGTGGATTTTTTTTGTATTACTTCTATACATTTTTAAGATAAATGATAGAATACCTACCTGGTTGATATTAAAGTAGACAAGGATTAAATAAACTGTAGAAGTTGCATTAAAATAGGATCAATTATTATTAGTAAAAAGTAGTCTTCTAGCAAGGAGAATAATATGAAGTAGTAAGTAAAAGTATTAAAAATGAGTACTTGTATCTTACCTGAAATGGTTTCTATGTCGATAAGAGTATGTTCCTTACAAGATTTCTGTCTGTGGAAATGGTGGGGTTGGATATTCAGATATATACTAAACAATGCATGAACAAGACTGAATGCAGCCTTTCGCATCTTAGTTTTGGAAGTCAGGAAGCACATTTTTCTGCAGGGATTATGTTGGTTAATTTAAGGAAGAGCCTTCCCTGCCAGAGACTTTTTTTTTGGGTTGGATGAAGAGGAAGGACAAAGCTTTCTCATTTGTCAGTTGGATAAGAGGAGTAAAACATACATCTGTGTAGTTGCTGAGTTCCCTTCTGGTCCCTTGCTGCAGCAAGGAAATTCTTCATAAGAAGGCTGATGGCCTTGGACTTGGGCATGTTGTTTACTTAAGATGCAGCTTAGTTAAATCATATTCTTCATGCCTAGCAGTTATCTGGACAGTTAATACTGTCTTGACCTTGTGCTCTTTTTCTGTACAAATTATAAGTCAGCTCAGTAAGACTTGTGCCTGAGCGGGGTGCTCTGGGCAGCAGAGGTCAGTCAGACCTAGTGTTGAGCACTGTCTTCATTCTAGTAAACATACACATCCTAACAAATCAATAGTCTTGAAAAAGTGGAAATAGCTTTGGTAGTTGTGTCCTGAAACTAAGAAGCACTTCATGTTACACTGAGGAGCTAGGTTCCCAAAGGAGGAAAAAAAACATTCTGGAAACCTCCCTTAGTGCTTCAGCAAAGCTGAGTGCTGCAGACCTTGTTGGAAGATGAATAGGCCTGAATTGTGGGCTCCTGGCCACATAGTACTGTAAGGGGAAGATGTCTATCAGATTTCAACAGGGAGAAGAGCATGAGAAAGCAGTCACGAGCCCTGCCTATCAGTCTTAGCCTCAGATGAACTTCTTTGTGGTTTTCCTAGCTTTTATTTTTATTCTTGTACCAGTGAAACACTTACAACCTTTTTTTTTACTTCCACATTAGGAAAGTGACAGAACTGCACTCTTGGGTGGAGGTCTACTGGCACAGTGTGGGGATGGCACTATCAATTTTAAAATAATACTTGAATAAGAAAACTTGCAATACTTGGAGGGTTTTTTAATTGTTGTTTCTATTTGAGAACTTCTTACAGCACAAACACATCTCAGTACATATTACTTAGGCATGCATTCCTACTTTCAGTGTGGAAAGGATGGAGCTAAGGTTAGACTAACCTATGTATGGAATCTTTTAATTATGACAGATTTATTCCTTTATCTCTTCAGTGCTTGCACTTTCATCTGAAGGTTAAATGAACTGTGGGAAAAAAGTTTTCTTTTGTTTTCCAGAGTAGCTTTTACTGTTTGTACTTGGCATTTATGCTACTAAAAAGGAAAAACATCTGGACTTAAGCATTCAGCTACAGCTATAACATAGTCTTTTTCTACTAAGGTGCTTTTGTGTGTTTCTTTCTTGCTTGCTTGCTTTCTTGCTTTCTTGCTTTCTTTTTTGCTTTCTGTTATGTTTATATACGGAGAGATTACGAAACTGCAGTTGGCTTCATTATTGATACCAGAACATAGAATGTGTTGGGGTACCCAGACCACAATATAAGAATGATTCTGACATACTGGTGGGTCAGGAAGGTTCTGATTGTCAGAACAACCCAGGATACTGAGTGCCGTTTTCACTAAGCAGCTCCCAATAACATAAATAATATGCAAACGTGAATCCAAACTTGCTTCATTGATGCCAGTGATGATAAGGCCTTTCATATCCCATTTTTGCATTGAAATGTTTTATAGAAATGTATAAAGGACTATTCTTTGCCAGTGTCTGAACTGTGTTCAGCAGCTGAGTGCAAGGAGGCAAAACTCAAAGACCCTTCATCTTGTTGGCCTTGACTTGGCATGGAGGCTAGAGAACAGCAGTTTGGTCATACATTTTAGTCTCCTAGCACCCACATCCAGCCCTACTGTAAAGAAGCAGTCCATAGTGTATGAAATTTCTTACTTTTACAGTTAGAGGCTACTGTGGGCCCCCACTGTGGAGGCAACCATACACTGCCTTTTCTGTGCCGCGTCAGTAGCAAGGGACATCACAAAGGAAACACTTCAAGGATCCCTTCACTTTTTCATGTCTCAAAAGCTATGACTCTCATGTAGCACCCAGCACCAAAATCTCAGCCTATGTCCTACTGTACTGAAGTCCTGACAACTCCAGAGCCCTCTGATACATCCCTGTATGTCTGCAACAGCTGCTTTTTCAGCAGCGTCTTGTCTTCTCTTGTGTCCGAATTTCAAGTTCTCATCCATCTACTGAGGCACAGGTGCCAGTTAATTACTTCAGTAACAGTTACTGATCATCTTCCTGAGATACCAATACCATGGTTCTCTACAAGTGTAAGTTTCTAATTACATGCATATCATTTCTACACTTGCCAAGTTACTTAACTAAACTGAAGAAAATTGCTGCACAGAGCAATACAACCGAGCAGATAGCTAGCAAGGAGACCATCAGTACAGGTCCAGTTGAAGATTCATTTATTAATATGTCATTCATTCAGATAAAAGTCCTATAACTCAGTAACATTTTTGAGTTTCAATTCCTGCCAGGGAGGCAGTGGTACCATTTAAGAGTTGGACTTGATGATCCTTGTGGGTCCCTTCCAATTCAGAATATTCTGTGTGTGATTCTGTGTGATTCTTAGGTACTTTTTGTTGAAAGTGAACTTCCAGTTGGAACCTCTGCAGAATCGTTGTGAAAGACTGATTTATTATTTTTTTCAATAGTGGAAAATGTGTTTTTATTTTTCTGACAAAGTCCTCTCAGTAGATTCTTACAAGTTACTTGATATAAATCTGAATACTAAATTACAGACAAAAAGCTGTGGATTCTGTTTTACTGTCAAACTATCTAGAGTTCTAGTCTGTAGTAAGGCTGTCTAAATAGAGACATTATAGCACACCAGGTTTCCAAAAATATATTCCTATAAAAATAAGATATTTACTTAAAGACTAGTATATTAGTGACCATCAGTAAGATATTTTTCCAGCTTAGAGACTGAGTACAATTTTTTTTAAATGAGTATGAGGTTACACAAGTTTTTCGTAAAGATTGTATGTCAGTTTGAATTAAATTATGCATGTCTTCATTTATTTTCTAATGATTTCCTCATTCAAAGAATTATACCTTTTCTGTAATTTAACTCCCTAAATAATTCCCAAACTGAGGTAGTCCTCTGAGCAATCTGTTAGTAATTCTATTCCTATTTCCGAGGAACTGTCTGAGAGAAAAAATGGCCCATGTGCTGTGACTTGAAGGTTAAGAAGTTTAGGCTCTGACAAATTGTATCCAGAAACATTTATTGTACAGTTGATGACCTCTTGCTGAGATTGTCTTGTCTCCAGTTCCATCTGTCATGAATGAACATAGGCTGTCAGTTCATGTTTCTTGGATGGTTTCACCTGTTACAGTGTTTTGAAGTTTGAGTTGAGTGTTCCACTGTGGTGTGGACATACTTAAGAATAGATAAGACTCCTGTAAAGTGCAGTTGGAAGTACCAAGTTTACTTGTGCAGGTTTTGGAGTGCCATTTTTCTGCTACCTGCCCAGAAGATGTTGTTGTATCCTGCATAAGCTGAGGTTGTCAAGGGATTTTGAAAGTTCATCTCCCTACAAAGTGCAAAGAGGTTAGAAAATTCGAAGGACAGACTCCAAAGAAGGTGATACAAATTCTGGCCGAGCCTGTTGCTGAGAGTGCCTGGAGATAACAATGGGACCCACTTTAAACCTGTGTTATGGACAGATGTACTCCGTAACTATTCAAGGTCTTTTTGAGCATAAGCAGGAATTTTAATCCTTCTCAGGATTTGGCCTTATGGATACCTGAACGTTAAATATTTATAAGACTTCATTTAGAAAAATGCTGACCTTTGGCAGCTCCTACTGAAATGAAGCAATTGAAGATCTTCATAGATAGAACACTTGGCGTGCATCGCGAGCTGCCTGAGGG
>WEKX01027849.1:0-22884 GCA_013390025.1 Pitta sordida
TTCCTTGTTTGTAAACAATAGGTCGAGTACATCCTCCCCCCTGGTAGCCTCACTCACCTGCTACATCAAGAAACAGTCATCAGCTATCTCTAGGAACCTTCTGGACTGCCTCCTCTCTGCTGTGTTAAGTTCCCAGCAGATACCAGGCAGATTAAAATCTCCTGTAAGAACTAGGGCAGCNCCTGTAAGAACTAGGGCAGCTGATGTTGTTGCTGTCTCAAGTTGCTTAAAGAGCAATAGGTCTGCCTCTGCCTGCTGATCTGGCAGTCTGTAACATACCCCGAGCAGAATTTCAGCTTTATTAGGAATCACTCTTACTTTGACCCATAGGCTCTCTACTTGATCATCCTTGCTGTCAACTTCTATGGTATCAAGTGTTGCTTTAATATATAGCCTCCCCCCACCCCCGTGCTCTCCCATCTCTTCTAAAGAGTGTGTAGTCTTCCAATGTGGCACTCCAATCATGCGCATCATCCCACCATGTTTCCATGATGGCAGTCTGTCAACCCTGGTTTGGTGAAGGACACCCTATGGTCATAGAACCCAATGTTTTTCTGGTGGCACCAGCCCTTAAGCCATTTATTAAGAGGAAGAATCCTCCTGCTGCTTTCAGGGTCAGATCCTGCCATTACAGAGAGAGAGCAAAGACTACATGCATTCCTGTCCCACTGATCAATTAGATTCATCAACAATTAATTTTCTTTTAGGGAATAGTGAATCTGAGCCAGTCATCTGTACACATAGGAAAGCTATATGAATTTGTACTAGTGGTAAGAATTATACTTTTGAATAATATGGACATTCAAATTCAACAACCTTGATTTTTTTACTAAACGAAGAGAAAAAGTAAACCAAAGTATAAATTCAACAATCTCTTCAGGAATTCTGTTACTGATGTTCCCAGAACACATATACTCATTTTGTGGACCGACAGATGTGAAGGACGTTGTGGAGCTTACTTATACAACAGTATTTATAGCTAAAACTGCTGAGTAGACTGGATAGATGTGAAGAAAAAGACTTTCTGTGTTCTTCTAATATAATTATCTCTTCCGATTAGGTTATAATGCAAATATTATCAAAGATTCACAACTTGTCTCTAGTATTGACATTCCCAACATTGACATTCTCAGGTCAATATATTAAAATTAGAATATACTTCCTGTGAATTAAGAATAAAATTACCATACTTTTTGTACATAAAATGTCAAAAAATGGATATAAAACATAACCTTTCAAAAAAGTAATACTTGAAAGCAAGTCCTTGGATAACAAGTATCATTACACATCTGCAAAGAGTTGGAGATACCACGTTCCTAGTAATAGAGGGAGAAGTCTATGGATATCTATGAGACAACTGGAAGGCAAGAGGAATGCAAAGGTAAAACAAATATTACTCGATGAGGGGAAATCTGGGATGCTTTTTCTATAGGTGTTTTCAAACATATATAAGGCATATTACTTCTGAATTACAGTAATCCCTCAAATATTGGGGCGGGTTGGTTCCAGAAAGATCCCATAATACCTGAATTTTGCCAAGTAGCAAAAAATACATGTGTAAATGTAGCCTCCCCCACTACCCTATCCCCACAGCCCCGACAAACAAAGGGTCACCTTCCCCACCACACACTGCGCCATGTGTTGAACACTGGTGGGCATCCAGTACACAGTGTCCCTTCTGCCCCCGTGCCAGGGATGAACAAGGATGGTGAACGGACTAGATCAGAAGTCCTATGAAGGGGGAGCTGGGGTTGTTTAGCCTGGAGAAGAGAAGGCTCAGGGGAGACTTTATCACACTCTACAACTACCTGAAAGAAGGTTGTAGCCAGATGGGGATCAGTCTCTTCTCTCAGGCAACCAGTGACAGAATGAGTGGACACAGTCTCAAGCTGCACCAGGGGAAGTTTAGGCTGGATGTTAGGAAGAAATTCTTCATGGAAAGATTGATTGACCATTGGAATGGGCTGCCCAGGAAAGTGGTGGAGTCATCATCCCTGGAAGTGTTTAAAAAGAGACTGGATGTGGCACTTAGTTCCATGGTTTAGTTGATGAGATTGTGTTAGGTAATAGGTTGGACTTAATGATCTCAGAGATCTTTTCCAACCTAGTTAATTCAGTGATTCTGTGACCAGAAGAGACCGTGGAGCAAGTAACTGGAAAACAGGGTTTTGTAGAAAATGGTCAAAAATCTATGTTCTCTCTGAGCCATCAATACACCGTTGCAACAGAGCATGCCAGCAGCATTCTGACCTGCATCAGAAATAGCATTTCCAACAGGTTTATGGAGATAATCCTTCCCCTCTGCTTAGCCCTGGTGAGACACTTCTGAAGTGCTGAGTCCATTTCTTGGCTCTCCAGTAGAAAAGAGATATGAACATACTAGAGTATAACCACAAAGATAGGAGACAGGTTGAGGCACATGGCATATGCAGAGAATCTGAGGTAGAAAAAACTGAGGGGATCTTAATGCAGACAAAACCAAGGTAGAATCTTCTCAGAGATACACAATAGAAGAACGAGTGGCAGCAGGCACAGGCTGGAACATGGTAAATTTTGTATAGGTGCAAGAAAAATATTTTTTATTATGATTTTGGTTAGATACTGTAAGAGCTGCCTGGAGAGGCAGTGGTATTGCTGTATTTGGAAATAAGAAAACTTGAGCAACTTCTCTGACTGGATCTAATCTGACAGTGTGGATGGGATAAGAAAATGTCTTCTGGTCTCTTCCAACCCATATGTTTGCATATGTTTGTGCAACTAACTAAAACTACAGACACATGCTTTTGAGTAACACCCAAGTGAACCAGAATCTTATGTTTCTTTGATACATTTTTTTGTGTTGGGTTAATTTGAAACACAAAGACCTTCATCTCAGTTATCCTAACAGTATACAGTTTTTAGGAAATTAATTATTATAATAATAATGTACATGGATGTAAACATGTGTGATATTCCATTACATCGAGTATTATATGTAAGTCATTATATATTAAAACTTGAGCCTGCAAATATCTGTGCACTTGCTTAATTTGTAGTCTTCCAATTTAACACTATAATAATAACCTTAAAAAAATCGGTTGGCTTTTTTTTTATCTGAAGTTAGTAGTTTCTTAATTGCTGAGTATTTTCAGCGAGACAGTACTTAAGCAGAATTATGGCAGTGCATATATGGTCTTAAGAGTAGTTCAATTCCATTGCTTAACAGATGTCTGGTTTAATATATAGGCACCTCACGCACATTTGCATTGATGTCATGGATCTACCTCTATGGTCACAGCATTTCTAAGCAACATTACAGCCAACAAATACAATCAAATTACATGAAAGACCAATTTTATTCTGCACTCTCCTTTCCTTTCCCCTTCTAGCTCTGAAAAGAGTAACACAACAATATGTCTTTCCCTGTCAGCTAGTATCCTGCCTACTAGTAGTATTTTCATCCTTGTAAACTCAAAAAATATTTCTGCTGTATGATTAAATGGAGGTCATGTTTCATTGAAAGAGTGGTTGCATTTCACTAATGGATGAGTTGTTTCTAATGTATTTAATTTTAGTTAAGTCACTACATAGATGAGAGTCCCAAGGAGAACACTAATAATTTTGTCTGTGTTAAGTCTTCAAAACCAGAGTGAACTGAGTTGTCTGTGTAGTTCTGTGATCAGAGCACTAAGGCAAGAATGGAGAAACTGAGGAACTATTTTTTCTGTCGTACATTGAAAAGGGAATGTCAATATCTCAGATTATCCATTTGTGAAATGAATATCATATACTTCCCTGTCTTCAAAATAGTTTAAGATACTAATAGAGAAATGTAATATATTCTTTAATAAAACTCAAGGTTACTAGTACTTCTGCTTCAAACCCGGTAGAAACACTTCAGCAAAAGAAAAACAGAGGCATGTGTTCCTGTAGACATCAAGTTTAATCATGATAAACTACTAAGAGGGTAATCACTACCAGAGAAAAAGAAACTACTCATTACTCAGGAAAGATCCCCACACTGATACTGAGAAGATGGTGGAGGCTGAAAGGTGGAAAGTAAATCCTATAAAGTCCATTTTATTCAGTTCTCTTTTCTAAGTAGATTGAGAGCCTAAGTGGTATGTAAATAGAAGTGTTTTACTGAAGCAATAGAAAGGAAAAAAATAAAGTAGAATAACTATCAGGAGACATCTTAGTAAGAGAGATAGTATTTATTACATCTATAGTACTTGGGAGCAAGAATTGTGAAGCTAAGAATATGGCTGGTTCTTTTCCCTCCCTTCCTGTATCATCTTATTTAATCCTTTTTTTACCCACAGAATCATAGAATATCCTGAACTGGAAAGGATCCACAAGGATCATCAAGTAGTCTACAAAGAAGAGATATGTTAATTGGATAAAGTGACTGCAGCATGAGATAATAAAAGGCTAAAATGCAGCATGGTGCCTTGTGTGAGGATTTCAAAGGGCCTGCTGCTATCTAAAATGCGTATGTGAGACAGTGGTTAACAAGAATTGGCAAAGAAAATGCTAATGTTGCAGTCTGCGGTTCTGCACTGACGATGCCCCTCCAAACAATTTCTGCTAGAGTGAATGGAAACTACATGTAGCTGAAAAACCAAGTAACAAAAAAAACATGCAGTTTAAAAATAAAAGGACAGAGAGTGAAGAAAAGGTGTTTACAATGTCATATCTGCTACAAACTCTCTGTGTGAGACAGGCAAGTTAACACAGATTCCCTGTTAAAAACAAATAAATAAAACCAGAAAAACAAAATCGAAATCACACTAATACTTTTTTCAGCGGTGTCAATTCCACTATTTGTCCACAAGAATGTGAGGTCTTCCCTTCCCAGACCATCTCATGTGTTTCATTCAAGGTGTTATACAGCAGTTATTTCTTCTGTTTTAAAGGGCCTTTACACATTCAGCAAGGAAGATCACAATTCCTTGTTTGCTTTACCAGCACTTATGGCACAGCAGTGATAGTAAGTGTTGTGTACTTTGTAATTCTGAGGGAAGTCTCACCAAAATGAAGAATTTATTCAAAGTCAGAAAAGTGTATACTTTTATCCAGAGATATGAGGAGAGGTAAAAGTTTGCTTATAATTTATCCCTAAATTACCGATAAAGGTTTAGTCTTCCTTTACTTTAGTGCTTCAAGGTTGTAGATATATGTTTTCATTTTGACTTATACACCTGGGTTAAAATAAAATAACATAAAAATGGCATCTTGCATACTATACCAAGCAACAAGGAATTTGCTTAATTGAATTTGTAGGTCAGACACTTCTTCTAACTCAAGTCTATTCCCCATTGAGCATATTAAGTGGGGAAGGGAGCAGTAGGAAACTCACATTCAGAGTTATATGGAGACATTTTCACTCAGATTAAACTGGGACTCAAAAGTGGCTATTTATATGCATGAGACCTACACAAAGTGCATATTCTGCCTCAGGATTAAAGCATTTAGTTTTTCAAGAGGGAACAGTTCATTGATCAATGCTTTATGCCCACATTTCTCATTTTGATAGAGCTTTGCCCATGAACTCTCATTAGATGTCCTTATTCCAACTTAAAACAGATTGTTCCATATATTCATCTAAATACAGGTCAAAGCTAGGTATATATCAACAGCACTTCGTCTTCAATAACATGTGCCACCAAGATGAATTGATGCTGAGGGCTGAAATTTCTAATCACTTAATATATTTCCAATTAATTGTATGTACACCCAAGTGTAAATGCAATTTTACTGCTAAACACAGACACTGGAAAAGTTGTGCTCATTAACAAGATTAGTTTTACATGTCTAATATATGATCTCATAGTTAACCAGTCTGATAACTTAGTTTCATGGTACAGCTGGTTTACGCTGAATATTTTATATAAGGCAGATTAAAAGTTTAGCATCAGAAGATTCTTCCCCTACATATTTCAGTTTTACAATAATCTTCTGCTATAGCAATTCAAAATAGCATTTTCCAGTAATTTTTTTCAACAAAAACAAGTAAACAAACAAAAAGAACTTGGAACTCATTTATTGCAAAATGGCAAAAAGCTGAAAGGTTTTTCATAATACAACACTCAATTTAATGACAATTGTGTGGCTAAATTCTTTCATAGGTCTGAATGTACTCTTTTCATTATATGTCCTTTTAGAGAGTTTCTGCCAAAACTGATAAATGAATAAGTTGTAGAGTTGTGGTTCAGAAACTAATTCACATTCATTATTTCCAGGAGTTGCATTACATGCCATTTCACCCTTCAGAAGATGTGTATTTAAAATAATTTCTGAGCACAATTTTGACTAAATTCCAAATCTCTCACTAATAAACACTAAAATACACTTAATGTTCCCAAAATGTATCTTTCTGCAGTTAAAGGCTCTCTGCCACATTCTAAAAGTATTGGACCTCCTCCCAGAGTAGTACTTTCAATTCTGCACTGAAATACTACTATGTGCTGCAGCTAAAACATGATGTGGTTTTGAATTCTTTAACTGAGAGCCACAATATTCCACAGACACCAGCTCCGAAATCACTCTGACTTATATTATTAATCTTGATTTGTTTTAATATAAAACACAATGTTAGAGACAAGCTACCTTTGAACAATTTTGCAGGAAGTTAAACAGCGTAAATAGATCTGTATTAGGACAATAGCACTACATCATCAGAAACAATTCTGACAAATAAAAAGCTATTAGTTTACCAAAACTGTAATAAGATCATGATTAATAAACACCTCTGAAAGGTCTGCATCAAAGTCAAGGCTTTTATGTGATACATGTAAACATTCAGACCTTACTTTGCCAAAAGCTGTGTGTTCCAGTTATCTAGCTCTGCTGATTGATTTGTTCATTAGACTAATAAATAATTTATCACCTAGAAGAGGAGAATTCATTATACAGATAGCATGAACAAATAACTTTAAACATCCAAATCTTCAGAAGAATTAGCAGTGTTAACAGTGCCATGAAGTCAGTTTCTGGTGAATAATTCAGACCAGCATAAAATAAATTAAAATGCTGTAAAACCAGATAATTTCAAATAACTTCTAAGGAATGGCACATGTAAATTCAGAATGCAGAAATATCAGAAATCTGATGTGTCAGAATCTCTTTAGGTCCTTTTAACTGTACTGTTACTGTTACTTTTAATTGTAACTGTGCTAGAAATTATGATAAGCTACAAGTAGTTTTCTTAACAAAGGCACAGAAATACACTACAGTTTGCAATATACTCCATTTTCGAAATTAGAGGGAAATTCTGTGAGATTTGGAGGGCTGGTTATTTTATTCTGTGATTTTCTCTCCAAAATGCCTGTATGATTTTGCCTAGTAAGAAGTGATAATAATAAAAAAAAAATCATGCAGAAATCAGGCAGAGTGTGTAATTTCTCCAAGTGTAGGAAATATCATTGTAAGAACTAAGTTCTAACTCATTCCATAGAATTGTTCATGCATTGAAAGTTTAAAAAGGCGGAGATAAGGACAGTTGTATCATGGCGACACATTAGGACATAAAGTAGACACCATTACTCATTGCACTTTCCCCTAACAGGAGCACAAGGGATTATAATTATTTATTATTGTAGTTGTTGTTATTGCTATTATATCAAGTTTCTGGCTTTTTTTAAAAAAAAACCTTTAAAGGCATTTAATACTCTCTTTTTTGAAGAGGGAACCCCCCTACAAATAAGTATCTTTGTAATTAAATGTGTAATGTGCCCAAGAAAAAAGATTGTTCACCCTCATTGAGAAAATTGATAACCCTATAATCTAAAGTCATTTAGTCAAGTTTTCCTCCTCAGCAATGCATAAGGAGAAATTGTTATCTTTTTTTTTACATTGTTTTCTTTTATTTTCCTAAATAATAAAAATGCACTAAAGCTTATGCACTCTACTGAAAGAAAGGGAACTGTGAGCACTTAGGTAACGTGTTTCATCCACAGTCAAAGTTCTTGTTTTCTTGGGAATTGGTATCTGCAATAGAAAGCATATCACCAGTCTTGGTGATACACAGCCTGCCCTCAGAAGTCTAGTTCGAAATAACAAACCAGACATGTTTTCTGTTATCACTTATACATTATGTTCCTAACAGATATTTCCTTGAAGCAATGTCTCTACACAGCATTATGTTGCATTCCACATTTCAATACCTGTGACTGTGATAATCGAAGATTGTATCAGATTCTTTGAGCCTCCTGGTTTGGGGTTTTTTCCTTCTTTTTTTTTTACCCCTGAATCATGGATCTGGCCTGAGAAACAACGGCATGAGGAATACTGCTTTTGCTATTTTATCTGTCATCCCAGAATTTGATCTGCAGTCTCAAGTGCAGTGTATTCCTTTTTTCTGCTGTAGTAGAACCTGATGAGCTGCTCAAAACTGCCTGAATGACTCGAAAATGGGATACATTGCACAGAATTGATTCTGCCATTTATATGACTTCTACCATCATTCAAGGACACTCATAAAGGAAATTACTCAAAGATGCTGTAGCAGTATTATTAGCACAGGATCCAAAATAACGTCAGGAGAAAGCTAGAGAAGCCAGGTGGTAGCACAGAAACTGATAGTCTCCTTCAAATTCAAGACACTTCAGCAAAGTGAATCCTTGTGTTTTGGTACAGGGTTAGGTAACTTAAATCTGGTGGAATTATTTCAGAAACTTTTTGACACAGAGAAGCAGTTTTTGCCAAAACCAAAGCTAATGCACTTCCTCTTCCCATGAATCCTTATGAATAAGTGCCCTCCAGGAATGATGGATCCAATTTGCTGACCGTATAAATGTCAACAGGCAAATATGGTGCACTAGGCAGGATCTTATAAGAAAAATGAAAACATATTTAGTGACAATATTAAAAACAAAAAAGAAACTACTATTGTATGATATTAAGTTGATTTTTTTCTGATGTGCTTTAATTGACTAAATAGAAGAGTTAATATTTTTCCCATTGTGACAAAACAGTTCCCGAAACTGTGTTTGCCATGTGAATATACTCCATCAACAACATATGTCTTCCATAATGCTTTATTTCTAAATGCTACTCTTTAGTTACTAAATATATATATAGAGAGAATCTTATATCTGAGGGATGTGAGCATGGAAAGAGCAGAACAAATTAAACTCTGAACAAAGGTTTCTCCAAATAAGCCACAGTGCAAGCAATAACCAACAAGAAATGGAATACGAGCTGATAAGAAGAAAGCTTGCTTTATTGATTTTTTCCTCTGTCTCAATTAGGTTAGGTAGGTTCTATTCATCTGCTCACTTAAATAGATATGAATGTGAACTCTCTGAGGTATTCCTAAGAAGTTCTCAGTAAAAATGTTTCCATATCACTGCACTAAGAGGGTTTGGAGGTAGCTGACAGCTGCGGGTATATAAATTAAATGGAAGATTATTGATGCATTTGAAAAAAAACCCATCCAAACAACATATTTTTTTCCTCAAACGGGCTTTCCAAAATGGTTCAGTGGTGTAAAAACAACATTCAGTCTCATATTCTCTAGCCCCAGATTTATGACGTTATGACTGCTTGTAACTCTAAAAAGTAAAAGTTATGTGCTTTTAGAGTGATCCACATATTATGTTTACAGTATCTTGTCTGCACAACAAGTATCCAAAAGTTTGTCTGTCTCTCCATGAGAGATTGGAGTTTGGGATAAAATTGGGAACTTGACCCTGAACTCAACTGGACAGCTCTCCATGACAAAATTATTATGACCATATCTGGGAACAGGAAAATCTGGTAACCAGAAAACATGATCAATGAGGCCCTGGTCCTACAATGAGCAGTTAAGAAGCATGAGTATTTTTGCTGTTTGGAAGTTTTCTACAGAATGGGGCTTTAATTTCCATCTTTTGTAAGGAACCTGAAGAAAATGTAGGATTCTTGGTGAAAATCGAGGATTCTCGGTGCCCCAAGAGGTGGGATGAGCTACTCTTTCTGCATGCAATAAGATAGGCACCTCAGATACCTCTGAACAGCAAAAAAAAAGAGGCAAAATGCTTCTTTTAGCCATGTCAATGTGTGTGTGAAGGCACCTCTGAGAGCTCAGTCAGTTGGGCGGGCTTGACTGTGAGAGACAGTGAGCTGGGGAAGGCAGCTCGCGGAGGGCCGATCACAATCTAGGAGATAGAGGTTACTGGGTCTGCTGGGATTACTTTGTGCAATGAAGCAGCCAGTGAAGGTGGGAGGGGCTTCTCCTGAGCACCTCAGAATCATGATATTAGGAATATAGCTAAATTAGGGAGGAAGAAAAAGGTCTGAATACTGTCCTTCGGTGGGGCTGAAATGAAAATCCCACAGTAAAGACAGTAAGAACCTTTGAAAAATGAAAAGGTAACATTTTAGAAGTGTGGTCATGGCCACTAGAATGTCAGAGAAACTTCACTAGACTAAATTAACCCATTGTGTTCCAGAGGGAAGAGGTCAGGCAGGGTCAAAACATCTAATAATCTAGTAATCTAAAACATCTAGTAATCTAATTGTTCTGGGAAAGCACCTTGACTGGTAGCTTCACAAAAATTTTATGAGGTATAAAGGGAAAAGGAAGGATAAGAAGAATCAGTTTAAGGAATAGCAGCCCTAACCTCTAATCTACCAATTTCCTCTGTTTTACATCATCACATTGTCTCCTCAGAGGCATCCCTCGACTCTTCTCTGGTCATATCATAGAGTGACTGAAACACCATGCATAACACATGTTCTCATTTGCTTTTGTGTGTGATGAGTATTGAACCAAAGGAATGCCTCTTTAGTTCCGCTCTGTAATAGCTTTTAATAGCTTTTAATAACAACAATATGATAGGAATAGATGTAGCATTTATTACTGTCATAGACAGAACAGCTAAGTACAGTAATCTGATGGTCATTTCAAACGATACCAATTTGTAACAGCCAGCTCTTATGTTGTTATTTTATTGACATCAGCTGTGTAACTTACATAACTTAAAATACTTACATACTTGCATATTTACTTAACGTCCACTTCACACAGGCCAATGCATGTTCTATTTATTTATTTTGCAGGCATTTTTAATATCAAGGGTAAAGGGGGTTTTCCCCCTTTGGCTTAGTTCAGCCTTTGGGTCCTGAAAAAGGCTGTATGTTAATTCTGCATGCTTGTCAAATTAATTTAAAGTATATAGTTTAATTTAAAGTATATAGTATTAATATTATATATATAGTATATAGTATTAATATTAAAGTATATAGTATTAATTTAAAGTATATAGTTCTATTACAGCAAGTTTGCTGGTGAAATGTGATAAGGAAAATGCTGCTCTTCCAGTTATCTGTCAAGGACTCTGGACAGTAAAAACATGCACAATATGTTGTTGCAGAGGCTTAGTAAAAAAATAAGTTTTGGGTTTTTTGGAATATTTGTCTTAACTCAGTGTTTTACACAGCTTGTGGGAATGAAAGCAAAGAGGTTATATTCCTTGATGTTCTTCCATCCCCCAAACATCCTCAAAGATCCTTCCCTCTTCTTTTCTTAAGAGGTATTAATAATAGACACCCAGATAATGTAGATCATAATCAGAAAACATTATATTTAATTTAACATATTCAGTTTTTTAAGTTCTTTTATTTGTTATATTGCAATCATACCTATTATAAATGGATTGCACTGTAATTATGTTTAGATTTATCAACCACTTTCGTTGAATGGGCGATCATGGAGGTCACAGAATTGCAACCTTGGGTGTTGCAGACATTTTAAACATCTGGCACTGCATGATTAGAACAGTCACAGACAAATAGAGAGCTTTCAGATGCTATTATCATTCATGCCGGTTACAATTGATGAGTTGAGATGTGAGTGGGTTTAGAGATGCTTCTGGGTTTTTTGTTGTGTTTTTTTTCCTGAAAGAATACAGGTCTAAAACATTGTGCACTTGTCCTGTCAATAAAAATTGAAATTAAACAGGCTTAGAACATAAGATGCTTGATCTCTAACTAACCTTATGTTATATTCTGGGTTTTTCTATGCTGCTTCAATAAATACCAAAGCTGCACAAAGTACATGGATTAAAATCAACTTTTCATTCTTTTCTTGATTGCGCAGATTTTCATATCACCAAAAGACTCCTCTTCTATAATGAGTGTAGCAATTTTATATGTGTATATTTTTTTTTTCTTCTATATGTAGTTTATTCTTCATATATGTGTTTTTTCATGAACTGTCATGGACTCCATAGAGTTAAATTATTCTTCACTTGAAAACTGTTGCCAGCTTCAGGATTCTTTTCTCTGTTTCAGATAAGTTCTTAATAATGTGCTTAATTTCACAAGAGGTTGTAGATACTAAGCTCAGAGAATCTGTAAATAGTCTCTTGAGTTGAAGGATTCAAGAGCAGATAGAGCAAAACTTTAAGAAGTATTTATGGCAAATGCAAAAATCGTAGATTTCTATTAGTAAGAGAAATGAATGGATGACAATTGATTATTGAATATTAACACAATTTAATTAACACAGTTTTAATTTAGCTTATTCATGTTTTGCCATTATATATAGTATATGATAGAATCAACTGCAATTCTGAAACAAATTGTTCTTACTTACTCTGGTTCTAGAAATACCTCAACATATGTTTGGCCACATGTTCCAGCCTTCATTTCAGAATCTAATTCTCCCTGGGAAGATTTATACAATTTGGAGGTAATAGATATTTTATGACATTCTGCATAGCACAGAGTTTACATGAGAATTTTTGAGTTATGCCACAGCAAAAAGGGGAATTAACACACATATGGAAATACAGATCAAAGAAAACAAAAGAAGGAAAGAAGATATTAAAAAGGCTGAAAGAATCACAGAATGGTTTGTGCTTTAAGGGACCTTCAAGATCATCTGGTTGTAACCCACCTGCCATGGGTGGGGACATGCTTGTTATGCCCTATCCTCACACTTTGGAATCTTTTGACATACAGTCAAGTCTAATATACCATGCAACCGCGGTTTTATTCATCTCTTGTGAAGCCTGCCTTCCACATTGATTGGCAGCTCATTAATATGCAAATTTGTCCCACACCCTCACACCACCCCCAGCGCTCCAGCACTGTTTTGGCACTGCCCTGCTTTGTGTCAGTGTTCATGTCGGTGTTTTCCAGTGCCCACAGCCACCCCATGCCAGGAAAAACCTCTTTCCCACTCGGCCGGGGACAATGGTTCAGGGGAGCCACCCGTGCCGCTGTACCAGTGTCTCTCTGCGTGGGTAGACATGGTCTCTCCATACTCGGCTGTGGCAGGAGCAGAGCCACTGCTGCGCCCACGCTGCCTGCCCTGCCCAGAGTGGAGCCGCTGCCATGGCTGTGCTGGTGGCCCGCCATGCCAAGAGCGAGGAGACTGCTGCTACCACGCTTGATCCGCCAGGAGCGGGGGGGTCGTCGCCACCATGCCTGCTGTGCCTGGAGCAGGGGGGCTGCTGCAGTGGCTCTGCAGATTGATTTGCGTATTCATGACTGCCTAATTGAATATTCACACATATCATGTCGCACATGTGCAGTTACAAAAAAAGGCCTCCTTAAACGCTGAAAAGTCATGCTGCCAAGATATGAAGCCACAATATGGGGGGCACAAAATTGAAGAGGGCCGACTGTATTTATTGTAATCAACAAGAAATATATCATGAAATGTCTGTAGGGTTTTTTTAACAAGGGTAAGAAAAACTAAGGAAAAGAAAGCAAACACACTACTTTTTCCTGTTTATCAAAGACCACAACACAAAGATGTCAAATATTTTCTACTGTGGGAAAAAAACTCAAATCAAATCAAAGGAATGAAAACCCAAACAAATAAACAATCAAAAAACCAACCAAACGAACAACTCCCTAACAATCAGAATAACCCTCATTAAGTTATCTGCAAGTTACAGATATTACAGAGTTACCTACCAGATCATAGTCTGGGTTTACAGATAATGTGTGTAGCTGGCACTGTCTTGAAACAGGTAAAGGAACAAAAGTCCAAGGACCAGCAATTTGTTGCCAAATCCAGAAGAGAAAACCACAGAACAGGATATTTGAAAAATATTTAATTGTATTATATCTGCAACAAATCATCTGCTATTGAGTCTTATTCCACAGCTCAGTAAATCATTGGCACGGGGCTTGAAGCCAGTGTAGGTATCTCCAAATAGTTTTCAGATTATAATGTATCAGGAAATGGAAGACAGTTCACTGAACACAGAACAAGATTGGCCAGGAAAGGATATTTTATTTTATTTATGTAAGATTTGAAAAATCTGTTTTCTTTTAGAAATACCTCTGATGAGACATCAAAAAACAGCACTCACAGGCTCATTTATTTATTACGGATCAAATAGGATCATGAAAAGAATAAACATCATCAGAAATGAACAGTCCACCCCTGCTCAGCAAAGTGATTGGGGAGTACAAGAACAGACAGGACAGATGGGTGCAACATCCTGGTAAAGAAAAGAAACTCATCATTAAGTATAGGTCACGTTGCTGAGTACCTGATGCACAAAGCAGGGACAAATTGTCAAGTAGAATGTGTCTCTTGACTGTTGTTAGCAAACAAAGTCTGTTATGTTGCAGTATTAAGCTCATGTGAGGTGGTGTGTGTGTGCTCCTGGGGTTTTAAACTGTAAATTACAGAGGCATACTAAACTGGTATGTGTCTACATATGTAGTTTCACTTAATTTAACTGTCAATCTAAATCATTTTAACATCATCCCTTAAGTTAAACCACTCCTTCTTGGTAGCCTGCCTTTAAGACTAGCCTTGCAATAAGTCCCTGATGGATCCTGGCTGAAACTAATGAGACTGTATGTGGTTATAGGATACCAATCATACAAAATTCATTAAAGGGCTGGGAGTTACCTGTGTAAGATAAGCTCTGATGCTTATGCTTATTGGGTGTTCTTTTCACAATAATTATTCATCTTGACTTCAGTGGGACTACTTATGGGTTAAAGTATAGCTCAGCAAGAATTTGGTTGTCGTTAAATGAAGATATTTTTACCTTGCTGTTGTTCATCATCCCACTGAAATCAAGGTGATTATTAATGTCTGTGGATTACTTGAATGATGGTTTGCAGGAATGAGATGTTATTTTTCCTTGTGAATGGGAGTCCTTTTTTTTAATAGAATCCCAGATTTTCAACCCCAGGAAAAAAAAAAAAAGAGAGAGAAATGGTTTTTTAAATGCTCTCTCATGTACTTTGGTAATATTCCTAGAAAAACTTGGAATAGCTCATGTTCAGATCTCCATTTCTGAGTTAGAGAAAACAGTTATTTCTCTGCAGGTGAACACACTACAAACCAGATCCTATCCTAATCATATACACTTACATTTTGTAGAGGAGGATACCCCTGGTCAGAAATACGTGTATTTTATGACACAAATGCTATACAAACTTCATAAAATGAGTACAAAGGTATTCTTTTTCCTGTCCAGGTACAAAGTAATATAGCTAGGTTGATTTATGCCAATACCCAACCTACACATTTTAAGAGGCTGACAAATTATGTACAGCAGCACAATGAAAGAAATGACATTACTTATGTAAGTCCTCTCCCACATAAAGGTTGCAAAACTCTGTCTTGCCATGATTTCTTTCCTAGTCCTGTTTTGCAGTGTTAACTGATGAGTCAAGTCTATCCTTAAGTTGTACTAACACACTCCAGGGTGGAAAAGTAGATGACATCTGTTCAAGAGTTCTCTGCTTTAAATGATTTTGTTGTCATTCAAATTTCAGCTCAGATGCTATTTAAGAGGGTTAAACATAATGAATGGTAGAAATTATAAAAAAAGATGAATACAAATAGCAATGAGAACATGCACATTTGTATTATAGAGCATTAGACATGGTTTCATTAGGTCTCTTAGCTTTAAATTTTGCATTTCAGCTCTTCTTAGACTTAGAATGCAGGAATGTCAGAATTTACTTTCTGAGATATATTCTGTTCTCATTCATATTGGAAAGAAAAGTCAGAGAAATCACATTGACTTCAGTGGAAGATTTACCCTAAATAAGCTAATTCATTTCATTCTCTACAAAGCAACCTGGATATAACTGGACTATCTTCAGGATAGATGATCTAATCCTGGTATTGGTGGAGGGTGTACAAAGAAAGTTTATTTAGGAGATGAATAGCTCCAGCACTACACATTTTCTGCCTCTGAGAAAAAGGGAAGTATCTCCATTTACTGTAACCTCACTGAACTTTATTCACTGACATTCCAAAAGTGCATAAAGATTATGGAAAGAATCAGAGTGTCTGTTCTGCATAATACTGGAAAACTCTGTCTATCACAAATAAACTTTTTTTTATCAACACTTAAAGCATGTTTAATAACATGTATGACTATAAGAATTAAAATCTTCAGGCTTTTATAAGCTTTTATATGTATTAAAAAAATCTTTCTGTCAAATGAGGATATGTTTTCATAAAACAGAAGGAGATTTAAAGTACCTGGCCATCAGTATGAAAAAAGAAAACTTACCCCTTCATCATGCCATGAAAATTAATCACAGTATCAATATTCAAATCGTTTCCTGAAGTTTGAAGGCAAAGGAAAGACGAAATGTGGTCTCTAATTCCTGAGTACATTTCATAACAAGAAATGAGAAAAAAAAAAGAGATTTCACAAACACTTTCAGCTAATAAAACACACATAGAGGACAAATTATTAAACTGAACTTGTTTCTACATAGAAATTCATCATGGGAATCAATTGTATTGTATGAAGAAACAGAAGGTTGAAACATCAAATTGAATTGCCTACTCCTTTTCAAGTAAGAGCAGGGGAAGATAGCAATGCATTAAGTTCTGAAATTCAAGGTATCTAAGATCTTTGCTTATCTTTGCTTACCTTTGCTGTAGTCTTTCAGAAAAATCAAGTAATTTTGTCACTGGACTTCAGCTGTGCATCTGTAAAATGAGAATAATTGGCCATTTCTTGTCTAATTGGGCTACACAGGTATAAAACAAAACACAGTAAAGTTCTTATCTCACTCAGAACCTTTTAGTATTCCTGCAATAAACATATGAAAAAATATTGTCATGCCCCCATTTTGTCTGTGGAGAGGAAAAGAATTTTCAAACAGCTGCGCTGTCATTGTTTGTCCTGTTCAGATTGCCTATCTTTGCTAGACAGTGCACTTACTATTGGCTCTGTACAAACGTTCTGGTGTCTCTCTTGCCCATTTGGACACATAACCACCCCTTCTGTGTTTGATGTTAGTATTTTAACTTGATTACATGTTAAGCCTGTTTATTCATCTTACATATTCAATGACAAAAAGCCAAAAACTTAGGCAGATGGAAGGGTTTGTGGTGGTTTTTTTAAGGCTTTCAGGGTGCTGATTTCTGCAAGCCAGGAAATACACTATTTCTGCCTTTCCTGGTACTGTCCATAGCCAATGGGAATTATCTCCAAATGCTCCAGAGGTAAACACCTTGTTAGATACAGCTGTATTGAATTGATCCAGGGATTAGTTGGAACAGATTGACAGAGCTGTGCTTATGATTTAAAATAAATAAATAAATAAAAGAAACAATCTGGGAGGACTGCAGAAGGGAACGTGAAGAGAAAATTGAAAGAAAGGAGCATGTACACTCTTTGAAATACCAGATAGCCCTTATTTCATGCTCTGCTGCATAGGTTATGGCAGTAAAAAGGTGAGAAAGTTTTCATGTGTGGGGAACTGTCTGAAGTTTTTACCCATAATTCACTGGATGACAAACATCTTAAGTGTGCACTTCCTCTTTTCACAGCTATTAATTTAGGTTACTTTCTGGGAACTCATACAGTACATGTCCTCCAAATCTTATCACATATCCAGGGGTTTGAAAAGACATTCAGATTCCACTGATGGCCTTGCCATATACTGGATCACAAATTTGAAATAGAGTTTATAGTCTTTCTTAGACATATTCTATCACATGGATCCTGGTATTCACAAGATAGTATGCATAACTCGATACACACACACACATGAGAGAGAATACAAAGTACGTAATATCTACTTTTCGACACAAAATTTATTTATCTCCTGACTCTAGTCCAAGTCCTCCCGAAGCTTTTTCTTTCCCGTACTGCTGACTTCCTTGTCACCCACGTCATACACAGGTAGATAATTTTCTTTATGAAATTTGTTGGTCTTTTTCATTTCTGAATTTTACCCATATTTAGTCAGATTACATTTTCTTTTCTTCCTGTAACTGCTATAGCCAGTAGCACAATTCACTTTTCTCCTCAGTGAATGCAGGGAAGCTACAACTTCCACATGTCACTGACTAAACATATGTACAAGTTCCCTTGAACAACTCCAGTGGTGTGGAGCAGCATAGAAGTCCCTTCAAACTGCACATGTGCAATGTAATCAATTTAACATGTAAGGTTAAAGTCTTATGTTGTATCGAGCATGGTCAACAGTAGTAGTTCTGCTAGCATTCAGTAAATACAGTTTACAAATGCAGAGAAGAGTTCTCCATATATATTTCACCTGAGTAAGAATGAAATCCACTTAAATTATAATAGAATATGTACTAGCTATAACTATCTAGGGAATGTGGGACAATGTATTGTTTCAAGTTATAAGGTTGTTCACTAGTACTGTATTTATTGCTGCATAGAGAAATTGGGTTTTAATATTTATTTTGTTGGAAATGTTTTGGGTTTTTTATTTGTTCAATAAATGTAGATTAACTCTCTTGTGTGTGTAACTAAGAGACTTCTTCTATTGAAAGTTAGCTTAAGTAAGTGTTGCATATTTTGTGTCTGTTTTCCCCTTTCTGATTTTCGTGTCTAATGAGACCAGGTGAAAGATACAAGAATAAGGAGGAGTAGGAGTATGAAAGAGAGAGAGAATGTTGATCCCAAGGAGTATAATTACAAATGTCTTCTTGTAGGAGGAACCTGTCTTCCTTTTGATTTCACGGATGGTTGGGATTTTCCATTTCAGTTTCTGGGAACAAATGTGCTAGCTTGTCCAAAAACATCTATTCCTCTTGACAAGGGCTTTGCCCCAAAATGTGCTAAAAGGACTTTAAAAAAACATCCCAAGAATCTATTTTTGGCTGCCGTTTTAAGCCATTAAAGACGATCTATCTTGCACCTTTTATAGAGTATGGTTATTATTTATACATAAAAGAAAATTGTACAAGACTTGCATGGAGAGGGGGGATCTTTAACTTTCTCTCCTCTTGTGCTTTAGGTCAGTACTCTCACCCTTTTCACTAAAGTTTTTTGTTGATGTGAAATCTTGTCCAGACCTAGAGCCCACTGCAGTAGAGAAATCCATGCTACCAGTTTTTATTTTGTACCTAAGGATGTGTGTCAGGGTAGATCATCCTATCTTTTCTCCAAATCCTTAATGCTGTGCATTACAGAGATGAAATGTGCCAACTCTTCCTCTAATGGGTCAATATTGTGTTCATTAAAATTTTTCTCTCTCTTTCCTGTATCTAATTAATTGGTTTTACTTAGAGTGTGGGTGGCTTAAATTGATATTTGAGAGGAGGTTAATGGAACTCCCAGATAAGTTTAAATATCAGCAAGATCATTTCTAAGGAGAAGCTGTTTGCTAAAAACTTAATACTAGAAAATAGCCAAAAAGTTCCTTCTTTCTTTCTCTTTTAAACTTGTTTTCTATAAATTTACAAATTGCAATCAAGGTAAATAAAATAGAACTGATAGTCCCTCTACAAAATTACTAGAGAACCTAGTAAGAGTGGACATCATTAGATGGTTTCTTGTATGCGAAAATTCTCAACACTAGCCTTTGTGCACTTAAATATTGGCATTTACCGACCTCCCTTGCTTGTAGATCAAAGGAGGCTAGAAGCTGACTGCAAAGTGTAAAACATGTCCTATTTACTTCAAAGCATCTCCTGGCTACTGTCACATGAGGACATTTTCATTGTATATACAAATATCACTACACAGAAATTCCCATTTTGTGGTTGTCTCTCTAGCTTGTGTTTCCTTTATTTCCAAAGGATCTCATTGGTTTAAACTCCATTATGATTTTCAGTACTGTCTGTACAATGTTCAGCACTGAGAAGCTGCTGGCTCAGCTGAACAACTTTACGCAAAAATACCTATAGTCATCCTCAGCAGAGTCACACAGAATGAGATTCAGGCCATTGGATTCCTCTTTCATCCATACAACCAGCAACATTTCCTTTAGGCAGAACTGTTAAAAACTTGCTGCAGTCACTGCTATCGCATGAGTTTCATATAAAAGTTTCCTGGTTTGAGTGGCTTTTTTTCCTGGCAGTGGCGGGGGGCACCAACTAGCGGAGCAAAAACTAGCTAGCTGCTGCCTGGGCCTCTGCTGCTGCCAAGGATTCAAGGTCAGAAGCAGATAGAAGTGCCTCTGTGATTTAAGAAGAGAGAAAAAATAAAGTAGAGGAACAGCAAAGAGGATGGCCAGAGCAGAGCCTGTGAGAGGTTGAGCAGCCATGAAGGCACCACAGCCAGGTCAGCCAGAGGAGGGGTAGGAAGGGTTCCAGGCGTCTTGCTGCTGCTTGTAGAATGGACCATAGTGAAGCAGACTGTCTGCCTGCAAGCCTGTGGAACAGAGAGAGAGAAACAAGAGATGCAGAATCCACCTGCGGCTATGCTGAAGCTAGAGGATCATGCTGGAAAGCTGCAGATATCTTCAAGCCCACACGTTGAGTCCACACTTTGTGACAGAACTGCACTGTGGTAGGACCTGATCTATGTACTTTGGGATGGGCTCACAAAATGAAGCAGCACAGCCAATGCTTGAGCTGTGACTCTCAGGCAACAGAGAATAGAAGAGATGTCACCCCTCAGTCCAGAGGACTCATTTGAGAAAGGGTCATGAAAGACTTTTTCTCTTGTGAGAGAGGACTTTGTGAAAGGCAGAGAGATGGTTTCCTATCCTAAAACTGGTCAGAAAATACCATCTTGCCTGGCTTTTCCCCTACCCCTGTTCCCCCTTTTATCTCCGGGAGGAAAAAAGGGAATATAATACGTGTTGTAAGAAGAAGGAAAGGGGGGGGGGCGGAAGAAGGTTACCTTTAATATGATGCTTCTCACATTAAGCTCTGATCTTGTTAGAAATAAATAAATACTTTATATTCTCCACTTGTGACTTGTCTTGTTTTGACTGTGATAAAACTTTTTCCAGGTTTTGTTTTTTTGTTTTTTTTTTTCTCTGGGAGAGGTTGTGGGTGAATCTCTGGCATCCAGCCAGGGTCAAACCACAACAAGAAGTCACAAAGGTTTCTTAGAACACTGCAGGTAATGAATCACAGAATCACAGAATATTATGAGTTGGAAGGGACCCACAAGGATCATCTAGTCCAACTCACCACCTAACACCCGTACAGAGACCGAGAGCACATCCCAGAGCACAACACCAACCTAGATCCCTCACAGTCTAGCAGGCCACTCCGNTAAGTCTCTCTCCACTTCGCTAGTCTCGAGCCACTCCTCCCCCAGCCGATAGCGGTGCATGGGGTTGTTATGGCCGAGGTGAAGAACCCGGCACTTAGTCTTGTTAAACCTCATACTGTTGGAGACTGCCCATCTCTCCAGCCTGTCAAGGTCCCTCTGGAGGGCCTTCCTACCCTCCGGCAGTTCAACATTTGCCCCCAGCTTAGTATCATCTGCAAACTTGCTGATGATGGATTCAATTCCCTCGTCCATGTCGTCAATAAAGATGTTGAACAGTACTGGGCCCAACACTGACCCCTGTGGGACTCCGCTGGTGACTGGCCGCCAGTCCGATGTTGCACCATTCACCACCACCCTCTGAGCTCGCCCTTCCAACCAGTGTGTAACCCAGCATAAAACGTTCCTTTCCAGCCCGTGCTTTACAAGTTTCTCCCGAAGCTTATTGTGGCTCCTGTTACTTCCAAGTGTGCAGATTCTTTCTGGATATCAAATGTTTGAAGGCAGTATAATATTAAAACAACAAGTGTTTGCATTAATTTTAAGACCAAAATCAAATACAAAATCAATAAATCAAACAAAACAACAAAAAAGACATTCAAAGGACTGCAAACAAACAAACAGAAAACTAAAAACTCAATTAAAAAACTCCCAAATAAAACAAAAAATCAAAACCTAAAAAAACCAACACCCGCAAAAAAAAATCTTTGGATGGGTATTACCTGTTCTTATTTGATTGAAATCAGACAAGAACAGATTCCATATAAACCTAGAACAATCAGAAGGTCAGAGAGGAAATGTAGAGAAATTTAAAGAGTTTTCCAAGATCATATAGCAGACTAGGACAAAACTTGGCAACAGAATTTAATTTTGTGTCTTCAACCAGTCTGATTTCTAGATCACCATAACCAACTATATATTGAGACTTAAAAAAAATATGTAATAAAAGTCAGGGAATCATATCTTTCATGAGTAAAAAGATGTTAGGTTAAATGTGCTGCTATTCTCTTCCTTTTTAATTCTTCTGCGATAAAGTCATCCAGTTGACAATGATGGCACTACAGTATGTGACTTCAATATTGGGTTGGGCATTTATTTTGCCACAGTATCAGAGTATCACAGTATTAGCAAGGTGGGAAGAGACCTTGGAGATCATCAAGTCCAACCTGTAACTCAATACCAACCCACTGTCTAAATTATGGCACTACCCACAGGACCATCCAGTCCAACTCCCCAGCTACAAGACCATGACACTGAGCTCCTCAACAAGTCTTCTCTTNATTTCTCTAGTCTCCGGCAGTTCAACATTTGCCCTCGCTTGGTATCATCTGCAAGATTCCTGATGATGGACTCAATTCCGTCAACCATATTGTCAACAAAGATGTTGAACAGTGCCAGGCCTAACAGTGACCCCTGTGGGACTCCACTAGTGACTGGCTGCCAGCTGGATATGGCACCATTCACCAACACTCTCTGAGCTCATCCGTTC
>WEKX01027849.1:23337-43402 GCA_013390025.1 Pitta sordida
GAGTTCATCTGCTAGTTCTTTCATCATCCTCAGACGGATCCCATCTGGTCTCATGAATTTATGAGGATCCAAGCCTCTCAGCAAGTCTCTGACTACCTCCTCCTGGATTACAAGGGGACTATATTGCACCTCAACTCCTTCTGTCAGCCCACTAGTCCAGTTGTCCTGCAGGCAGTCTGTCTTACTGTTAAAAACAGAGGTAAATAAGGTATTAAGTATTTCTGCCTTTTCCTCATCTTTAGTTACTATATTCCGCTCTGCATCCAATAAGGAGTGAAGGTTGTTATCAGAACAGGTGTACAAAAATTCACAGTAAGTTTGAATCTACATCAGGAAGACAGCCTCACACACCTCTGCCTTATCAACTTCAAACAGTTATTGTTTTCATTTCTAATTACTTACATTGGTTTACTGCATATATTGTGTCCTGACAATTTAAGCTGCATTTTTTTCCATAAAGCCACAGAAGCCAGATTTTCAATATTGTCACATGACAGTATTTCAATTGTGACCAGAAAGGACTAGAGTTATTCAGTTTGATCTTCAGTTGGGATTTAACTTCAATCTATCAGAACACTGTCAGATGTGTGAACAGATTATGCTGTGCAAGTAGTATAAGGAACAGAATTTAAGCAAAGTACATAATTCCTTACACTCTCATTCTTCACAAAAGGTGATGGATATATAGGTTACGTATGGTCCACTGGAGAGTCAAGTATTTTATTAGTCCTTTTTTTTTCTAGAGTTTCTTCCAGTTTCTTAATTTTCCCAGACATGAGCTATTTCATTCTCGTGTTAGCCGTAGCCTCTATTTTGATGTATATATGTAGGTAACTAAAATGTAGAAAAATATTTTGGAAGATTTATTTCACGTTAATGAGAGCTTACATTACTCAGGGGAATTTTCCCATACAAGAGGGGGACATCTTTCCCAGGAATGCATTTGGATATGTTTTCTCCTCCTGCATTCCACGGGGATTGGCTCCCTGCCTTGGGAAGAAGATAAATTCTGCAGATATTTCAGAAGGCCCTACAGCAGGTGGTCCAGGAAAAAACAATTAAAAGCCCGGAGAAGAACAGAGGAGTTTCATACTGAAATATTGTGTTCTCATCTTTTAGAAATAAATTCCCTTAAATCCGTCCACTGCCTGGTATTTTGGGATTGCCTGCATGCAATTAACTCTTACAAAATATACATGGCTTTATGCATATCTCTCTAAAGTGACAATTACTTCTATCTCTTATGTGTAGCGTGTAATTCAATCATCAAACAGTTATATTTTCTCCTTAAAAAGAAAAAAAATAAAAAAAACAAGAAAGGTGTTTCTGCTTGTAATATACATCAAATTTTCTGAAATGTTGCCCTGGATTTTTACCATTATTCCCCGTGCCATGTCTTCTTGCTATAGTGTAATCTCAATAGTTCTGAAGGAAGGCAAAGGAGTTTCAATTATTTCTTAGAGAAAGAACTGGTCTGCCTGTATCTTGTGAGTCAGGCACTAGCTATAGGTCCTATCTATCCCGAGTTCAGTACGTGACCAATAGTCACATAATTAGCCTTAACACTTTTTTACCAGTCTGAGCTCAATGAGGTTGCCAGGGTACAGAATGAAATTACACAATCTTCTTCAGCTTTACGCAGGAGGAATAGGGCACATAGCATTTAGCATGTATAAATCAGCAAGAATGATGCACCTGAAATGCAGTTTGAAAAGGGCAGAAGGCTCTTAAAAAGATTTGGAAGCTAACTTTTAACTTTGAAGAGAGGTTTAGAAGTTTGTGGTATCATTAGAATAACTATTGTGCCCATTATCTTACTTCTTCTTTCTTCTGTGTGTGGCCAGTGTTAGGAATATTCTCCAGAGCTGAAGAAACGTACACATTATTTACTATTAAGAGATTTTGTTTATTCTTGAAGAGCAATATCTTTATATTACATGTCCACAGATTTTGCTTGAATTGGCATATACTTTGAAAAATGATACTGTTTATAAGCAGTAAAATAAACCTGTAATACTATTTAAATTGCAACTGCAGCACTACATAGCACTATTTTTATCTCTTGTGAAAGCACTGGTTCCCCCCATTGAAAAATAGGAAACATTTCTATGCAGTATCACAGCAGTTACTTAATGAAAATATAATGACAAAAAATACCACAAAGTGATTACTTAATGCATTAGATATGACAAACCACATACTGTTTTGCAATATAGAAACCTAGAGGTGTTGGCAGACTGAAGCAAATTGACTTGTTAAAACCGTGTAAAATATATAATGGAAAAGGAAAACTGGTATTATGCATTTATTTTTAAAATAATTTATTTTCATTAAAAATATCAAACTATATGAAATTCTTTGTAATGTAATTATTGATCTTAAACTGTATTAGACTTTTTCATTTAATTTAAAAAATACAAGAAGAAGCCTTAAAAGTTGGACAGATGTGATTTTCAGGCCACATTTTGGCCACACATTTAATATAATTTTTCTGCCCATTTCTTATTTCAGCTACCATCAGTTTAATTTTAAATTGTGTGCCTATCTAATCACTACTAATATCAAGGGCTTCTTTAAATTTCTTGAAATCTGATAAGATCTCTGTAGCCCTGACCGACTCTGAAGTCCGAAACATATTCCTTTTCTATTTGAAATTACCTAATGTATAAGAATGGCCTGTGAAGCTTCTGTATTTCTCCTTGAATAGAGAATTGTAATTAAAAAAGAAAGATAGTGCGACTAAAGAGAAATGGTGACTTTATTAACATGAAAATATAGATCCCTCATCTAATTTGCATCTTGAAGACAATCAGGTTTAATTGCATTAATTTTAGCTATTATGAGCTCTATTATTTTCTTACTGCTTTTTAAGGAATTTTAAATCAATAAAGGCATGTACAAGGTATACATATGTGTTACACACACAATTTTTCTAGATACAATCTAACTGTAATTGTTTATATCCCTATATAACCACCAGTCACTAACTGGTTGTATTCGTACACAGCAAATGAATACAGAAACAGGATATTGTATTATTGGTTACCTAAAGCTACTCTGAAGACTGAACAGAGTATCAGCATAGTTTTTAACTTTTCTATAAAATCCTGGCCTAGGCTTGCATTAAGCAAAGTTCTTCCTGATGAGATCAACTTTTAAACATTAGCTTAAGCCCCTTCCTTATGGAAAGCGGTTAAATAGGACTCTTAGGTTCACAGAAATCTGTGCTATGTAGTCATACAGAGAGGATTAATCATTTACTTGAATGGTCCTACCAGCTGAGGCTTTTAGAAAAGACTACACAAAAAGTCTGTAAATAGTCTTTCCTTCCCACTCTGATATGGCTTTGTTCATTCTTTACTATGATGCAAAGAATTTTTAATGTTTCTTTATTAACTTTTACATCTGTCATACTTCATGGAGAAGTCTAGAGGTGTCCTATAGTTCTTTAAGTGAGATTTTTCTATAAATCATGATGCAACCTACAACATATCCTCATCTACTACCTTGACTACTTAGATTTAATCCAAGAAGATTAATTTTACTTTCCTCTTAGAATGCAAGATTCATTAATGACATAGAAACTTTCAGTTAATTAGTTGAATGATGGTCATCCATATCTATTGCCAGTAGCAGACAGCTGGAGTAGTTAAGTCCAGGAAAATGAATTCACCCTCAACATCAAGGTATTAATCAGCTCAGGAAGGTTTGCTGAAGTCATACCACACAGGTGTGAAATAGAATTTCCTAGAGTTAGTTGGTCTAATTGGTGGTAAGATTTACAGAGTAGAATTCATAGTTTTAATGATGGGTAGTAATCTCATGTTACAATGTTATTTCTGGTTTTCAGTAGCATCTACTTATTATTTCAGAGTAAAGGAAACAAGGGCCTACCTACTGATACTTTCACACTGCTCCCTAAAGAGTGTTACTTTTCAGAGGAATGCACTCTGCACTTGGGTAGCTCCCTATAAATGTACAGAAACAAGTAGGGAATGAGGATTCATACACAAAAATATTGCTAAGAACATCAGGGAAATTACATGCAGAAACTCTGCAAAGTGTACCTATTTGAAAAATTCCCTGCTCATATGCCAATTTGTTATTTACTCCTTTTGTGTATTTCAAAGGCTTTTAAGAGCTGCAGAGTCCTCAGTTCAGTATTTGGCAGACCTGATGTCAAACACTATTAATTAAACTTTTTGCTGAGATATCAAAACTTTTTAGATTATGGATGATCAGAATGATCTAGATTTAATAATATTTTCATTTTAAGAATATCTATTGATTTTTTTTTTCACAAATCTCCATTATAGCTTAATTCTTGTGAGCAGAAACTTATCAATGTGAAAATTAAATTACATTTCTTGATACACATGTGGTGATATAGCTAGTTTCACAAATATCTCAGTAATCATGAATTTAAAATAGACTATAAAATTAGTTTAATCTTCAGCCACAAACTTATCTTACCTGAGAAGGAAGACATGTAGGTAAATTATTTTGTGGAAGTAGCGCCTCTGATTCCTGTGAAGTGAAGAAAAAGAGAAACTACTATCTATGGATAATAATTATACTTAAGAGTGTATCATGTGTAAGTCCTCTCATCTGAACAAATTTAAATGGTTGAAACATGAAATCTACATTTCTTCTGGCATACTTATTAGCATAAGAAAACTACAACAAATTCGTAACCAGGTTCTGGTTCTTTATACACCCTACTAAATTCCACTCTGGCCTCTAGAAGCCATTTTTTATTGGAAATGGAAAAATATGTTAAATATTTGGTAGCACGACAAATAAGATTAAACATATTTTGGGGTTTTACCACGCACTATTTAACAGTCTGCCTGAATATTTAGGCGGTCTGGCTGTCAAACACATTGTATCAGACAGTGTGAATACTCATTAAAATCAAGCTTTCCAGTTTTCCAGCTGAAATGAACATTTTTACCTGACAATGATTCATAAGAACACAAGAATAAGATATCCTTTTACCACTTCAGAACAGGAGAAAGAAATAAAATGACAAATATTTCTTACCATCCCCTCAGGAAATGAATATCTTTTATGAGCAACTCTTTTTATTCAAACTTTGTTGAGTCGAAATCCATAAAAATAATAGTATACATTTAACTCTTAATTCTGTGTTTTATTAATGAGGGATAATCATATGCATGAAGTGATTTGGAATTTGGGAGCCTACTAAGATAGGTGTTTACTGACTTCTAAACCAAAAGCACTTTTGAAAATTTTGCAATGTGAGCATTTTCATTTCATTCACAAATGAAAATATGTAATGGAAGAATTATAAGTGTATTAGCATAACATTAAGTGTTCTTCTGCAGTGCAGCACATAGAAATTTTATTTAGACACTTTCTAATATCCATGGTTAATCTTAAGTAAATTCTTGCACTAATTTTATCACACATTATTTGTATTGTAGTAGTTGAAATAGTGCTGAGTCACACATAACTGAAACTATTTTAGGAAAAATTTTCTCCATATTTTTACACTTCCACTTTTTAATAGAGTTGGAAGAGATGCTAACAGAAATGTTTTTAATCCAAACTGTCAACATGCAGAGGAGTATTCACCTTGATCACTTGTCAAGCAACAATTCAAGGCAAATATTTTTTTTATTCAGACAAGTTTACAGAGCTGCTCTATGCCATCTGTGAGGATTATAATAAGCAGTAGTGACTAACATACACTCAGGAAAGTGAACCCCATGGCAAGCACAGGAAACTGCTGATTACTAGTTAAGCAGCACCAACAGCTATAAATTCTATCTAGGCATTCCAGGCAAATCTGTTGTTATCTCAAACCTTATGCCTCTTGTTGAGCAACAAAAAGAGCCATCATGGTTTAATCCTAGCCAGCAGCCAAGCCCCATTCAGCCACTCACTCATTCCTCCACCAAAAAGATCCAGGACAGAATTGCAAGGATAAAGGTAGAAAACTCATGTGATGCTTACTTTGAAAGACAAACTTCATCACTCAAACATCCCTCTATTCCTCATTTTCCCGCCTATTCTAAGCATGATGTCATATGATTTGGAATATTCCTTTGATCTGCTAGGGTCACCTGTCCCGGGTGTCTCCTCCTATCTTACCGTGCACCTCCGGTTTCTTCTCCAGTGTGGCAGCACCAATAAGCAGAAAAGGCTTTGGCCTGTGTAAGCACTGCTCAGCAATAAAAATCCATCTCTATATTATCAATATTCTTTACAACACAAATGTGAATACAGGCCTATGCCAGCCACTGTGAAGAAAAATAACTCTATCCTAACCCAAACCAGCACAACAATATTCCTCAAAGTCTGATTCAAAGCCAAGAAGGCTCTGCTGGCTTTGGACAAGTTTGTTTTTGAAAGTAAAAAATTATACACCAAGTAAGAGAGAAAAAGCCACAGTTTTTGCTACTAAATTCCAAATCTACATGTATTCAAGTCTCTGAGCTGTCTGCAATTCTTTTTTTAATGGCTTACTGAGAACACAGTGATCAGGTATTAACATTCAATGATCATGTATTAAATGGGCTGTCAGCATTTTCCTTGTAATTTTATATATAATTACAATCTTGCAGGTAGCCTTTTTGGCATACAATTTGTCATTTAGAAAATCTAAAATATTCATCTTTAATGATCCTAATTACTGAAGTCATCTTGTGAAAAATAAAGAAAAATCATTATATATGTATGTAGTTGCATCTGATAAATTCCCCAATGACAATAGGTTTATTCAGTTACTAATGAGTTTCCACTAGTGAACTTAGTAATATAATTAGTCTGTTATCATAATCAAATACCTAATTAATCATTACATGTTTTTTTCCAAATATAACAACTTGTTATAGATTTTTATATGTATTCCTCAAAATAATTGCTCTTTCTGCATTATTTTACCAAGAAGTTTCATGAAGAGGATAATATTTCCATATTCATTTACTAAGTTTATTGAAAACAGGGTCTGTGGTATGTATTAAAAACAGGCAAATAATTTACTAATTTTAAATTTATTCTGTATACTTTGCAAAAATATAAAAGAGGTAATAGTTCAATGCAGAATCAATGGAAGTATTTGACTCCTGTAGAGGTTCTAAAGGGGTTTGTCACAGTCCGCCTGGCTAGGCTGAACACATGGTAGTTCATTTGCTGAATCTCAAAGTGCAAAAGAAAATTCCGAAAAGGGGATTAGTTTTGGTCATACAGTGAAACTTTATTATGTGCCCATAAAGCGGCAACACAATAGGTGAAAGTGATATTAAAGCAAACCTTGATACCATAGAACTTCACATCAAGGATGATCAAGTAGAGAGCCTATGGGACAAGGTAAGAGGGATTCCCAACAAAGCTGAAATTCTGCTCGGAGTATGTTACAGACCACCAGATCAGGAGGAAGAGGCAGACCTATTGCTCTTTAAGCAACTTGAGACAGCCTCAACATCAGCTGCCCTAGTTCTTGNTAATAAGAAACAATTACAGTAAACACTTATAGGAAAAAGAGAGGCTGCAACAATGTGTACTCCTTACTGGATGTAAAGGGTAATAGAGTAAGTAGAGATGAGGAAAAGGCAGAAATACTTAATATCTTCTTTGCCTCTGTTTTTAACAGTAAGACAGACTGCCTGCAGGACAACTGGACTAGTGGGCTGATGGAAGGAGTTGGGGTGCAATATAACCCCCTTGTAATCCAGGAGGAGGTAGTCAGAGACTTGCTGAGCGGCTTGGATCCTCATGAGTCCAAGGGACCAGATGGGATCCATCCCAGGATGATGAAAGAACTAGCAGATGAACTCACCAAGCCACTCTCCATAATTTATCAACAGTCCTGGCTTACCGGTGATATACCGGAAGACTAGAAAGTGGTTAATGTAACACCCATCCACAAGAAGGGCAGGAAAGATGATCCAAGTAATAACAGACCTGTCAGCCTGAACTCTGTCCCAGGCAAAGTCAGGGAACTGATAGTCCTGTGTACTGTCACGCAGCAACTGCAAAACGACCATGACATTAGATCCAGTCAGCATGGATTTTGGAGAGGCAGGTCTTGCCTGACCAACCTAATCTCCTTTTATGATATGGTGGCTCATTTAGTTGATGATAAAAAGACTGTGGATGTTGTGTACTTGGACCTTAGCAAAGTCTTTGACACGGTTTCCCATAATAAGCTTCAGGAGAAATTCATAGAACAGGGACTGGACAGGAGTATTTTACGCTGAGTTAGGAATTGGTTGGATGGACGAGTTCAGAGAGTTGGTGAATGGTGCCACATCCAGCTGGAAGCCAGTCACTAGTGGAGTCCCACAGGGGTCAGTGTTAGGCTCGACACTGTTCAACATCTTTATTGACAATATGGATGAGGGAATTGAGTCCATCACCAGGAATTTTGCAGATGATACCAAGCTGGGGGCGAATGTCGAACTGCTGGAGGGTAGGAGGGCCCTTCAGAGGGACCTTGACAGACTAGAGAAATGGGCAGACTCCAACAGTATGAGATTTAACAAGACTAAGTGCCGGGTTCTTCACTTTGGACATAACAACCCCATCCAGCACTATCGGCTGGGGGATGAGTGGCTGGAGAGTGGTGAAATGAAGAGGGACTTAGGTATAAAGATTGACAGAAAGGTCAATATGAGTCATCAGTGTGCCCAGGTGGCTAAGAAGGCCAGTGGCATTCTAGACTGTGTTAGGAACAGTGTGGTCAGTCGAATTAGGGAAGTAATCCCTCCGCTGTATTCGGCACTGGTCAGACCACATCTTGAGTCCTCTGTCCAGTTATGGTCTCCCCAGTTTAAGAAGGATGTTGAACTGCTTGAGAGGGTCCAGAGAAGGGCAACAAGGATGGTGAAAGGACTGGAAGACAAGCCCTATAGGGAGCAGCAATGGGAACTGGGATTGTTCAGCCTGGAGAAGAGGAGGCTCAGAGGCGACTTAATTGCTGTTTACAACTACCAGAGCGGAGGTTGCAGCCAGGTGGGTGTGGATCTCTTCTTTCAGGATGACGACACCAGAACAAGAGGACATGGTCTTAAGGTACGCCAGCGGAGGTTTAGACTCAATGTTAGGAAGAGGCTTTTCACAGAGAGAATGATCACTCATTGAAATGGTCTGCCCAGGGAGGTGGTGGTGTCGCCATCCCTGGAGGTGTTTAAGAGTAGGCTGGATGAGGCAATTCGTGCCATGGTTTAGACAATGGGTTGGTGCTGGATTACAGGTTGGACTTGATCTCTAAGGTCTCTTCCAACCTTGCTAATATTGTGATACTGTGATATTGTGAGATAGCAAAGGTAAAGTGAAAGGGAGAGAAACGATTTATAGCTACCACCAGAATGATGAGTCCTCAAGGTGTCCGTACAGATTGTCGTGATGTAGGGTGGGAGAATCTTCCAAAGTCCAGTTGCTGAAAGGCCATCTTTTACACTAGATATTACACCTGCCCTTCCTCGATCCCAATCTCATTTTTCTCTGCCATGCATGTAGCATCAGTGTTCCAATCTTCTCGGGCAGCAGGCTGTATGATTCATTTGAAAAGGCACAGCATCTCTCATTCCATCCCTCAGATGGACAGGAGAAGGGTACAGCATATACCGTTCTGTCCTTCAGATGACAAAACTTTGCTCTGGGTTATCAGCACTCTGGTTCCCATAGGAACCACATTCCAGTCTCAGTCCTGGGAACAACACTTGGCAGCAACTGTGTCTCAGGCAGGCAGTCTGTTGCAAGATTTTAGCCTAAGTTTATTGTCCAAGTCCCTGATGACAATGTTGAGACAATATTCCTCTTCTGACAGACTCTTACAGGGTGGTATAATTGCTTCCATTTGTGTATTAAAAAAAAAAAAAAAGTTATATATGCAAGCTTCTAGTTTTATTTTTCTACTTTATCAGAGTTATTACATATCTACTTTAACCATTTACTTGGGAGGTTTGTTTTAAAAAAATAGATATGTTGATTTTTTTTTTTTTGTCTTAAAATGAATGCGACCGTGTTTGTTACATCCTTTACCTAGGTAAGTATCATGTATAAGAGGTACAATGGGTTTAATAAACATGTACCTATACACTTATGTATTTAGTCCATATAGCTTAGTATATAATTTTGGTCTCTGTTCTGAAAGCAATTAAAGCTGAGCCACAATTCAGTTCATTTATACTGGCAGAAATGGCCCGGGGTACTGTGGTATGCAACAGTGATATCTAACCTGCATGTTTTGTCATTTTCTCCAGCAAATGATACAAGTGGGTAGAATACACCCTGGAAACTAGATTGTTTTGTTGGGGTCTTTTTCTAATGGATATGTTGAATTGTTTCTTTTTTTCCAATGCTTTCTTATTTTAATGTGAGAAAGTAAAAGATTTTTGTACATAATTATGTATAACTATATTTGATCTTTAATTGTGCATTAGTGTATGTACAAATGATATATAAAATGAAAAGAGGGGGATAAAGGAAGAAGACAATTTCTCTACATGGACTTTATGTGCAATCTTTGGAGAAGAAAAAGTTTACAAAAAATGTTGTTATTACAACGAAGCAAAGACTTTGCTAGGATTTGATCTTAATACTTTATATCTATGTCTTAAAGCAGCATAATCCTTGCTTCTGTATAATTCCTGTCTTCATTTCTGATTCCCATTTTCCTCATCTGATTGTCTTTGGCCTCCTAAAATGTAGTAAATGGAATATTAAAGTGAGATAAATGAGGGAAATAATGATTTTTTTGATGATACTTTGCCTATGATGTTTCAGGGACATGAGAAAGAGTCCTTACTCCAGGAGTTTGTTTCAGAGAGTGTAGAATCAAATTCCAATTTCTAGACAAGTTGAAATTGCTTACTAATAATAGAAATTAATTAGAAATTAGAAAGACTCCCAAGGCTGATTTCAGACATACTGAATGAATGAAAGAAAAAGGGGAAAACGAAAAATTAATCAAGACCTTGAAAGTAATAAGCTGTCTATCTCTATAACTTTAAATACCAGATTGAGGATTTGCACTCATGGTATCCAATAAAATCTTGCTCAAACAAAGCACTCATGGTTTCTTTGCTCTTGAATTAAAATTTGACTTTTAAAATAATTTCTTTTACTAAAGCGTAAGAATGTCTTCTTTTTTCGTGAGTTAGAGTGTAAACTGTGAGTCTGTTTAATTTATCATTTGTGCTGGACACATTAAAAATGTTTCAGGTGATAAAAAAGATCTCCTTAGCTTTATGGTATGTGATTTTTGTTGTCCTATCAAAACAAAGTTATTTATGAAAGACTACAAACATATGACACTATACTGATGGGTTGATATATCATGCCTTACAAAATTTCATTTTCATTCATTACAGAACACGAGCAACATCAATCCAATTCCATTAAGCTAGTGTTTCTTATAAAACAGTGATAGTGAAAAGAATGTTTTGTGGTTTAAAAATAGCAATATATTTAAATTATGTCTGGCAAACACAGATTGTGACGTCATATATTGTAACATATTTACCTTAAATGCTATACGAGATGAGACTTCAATTTAGAATTTCTATGTGGTCATCATTAGACAAAACAAGAGATCCTTTCTAGACAAGAATCTAGTCACTAACGTTTTAAACTTAAAAAGTCTTAGAATCAATTGTTTCACATGAAAAAATGCAAAATCAATCTGAAACACAAAACCCCAAACACAACAAAATCTGTAGAGAGGTTTGTATTAATACTTTAATTAAAAGTAAAAACAACTCAGCAAGCTTCCATTGCATCTATTATTGATGTGCCTTTTCATTATTTTGAACCATTATTTTTGCAACAGGGATAATGAAATTGAAAAAAATAAATATAGTTCTCACTATCAATCTTAGCAACTATTTGTAATAATATTGAAACATTTAAGCAAAAGGAATTATTCTTGATGAATTTTCATAAATTATGTTAAGAATCATGACACAGTATTTTTAAAGATTTATAAATATGAGTAATCTAGACTTAATCGATTGTATTTATTATTGGTAATGTCATGCTACAAAAATAAACCTAAAAATTGAAATATTTTTATGAAAAACATTGATTGAATTTTCTTGTTAGAAAAACAAATGAAATGTGTTGAGCATTAAACAAAATTCTAGGCATAAAAATATATGTTCTTGGCAATTTTTTTTTTTTTTGCTAGGTCATTTCACCTCACCACACTTAGTCTGAATGGTATTAATTACACCATTCAAGTTTGTAAAAGGTATTGAGGTCTACCAAGATTTCTTTGGGCTTTGAGATTTTCTATCCAGTTGCAACATTTCCACTGAGCTGTAATCCAGGTTCTTCGTTCAATTCTGTTGATGAAATTTCTTGATTGAATCCAGTATCTTGGTGTATATAAAAGTCATCTGGTACTATTGTAGTTCAAAATTAATTTTATGAAATGTTTTCTTCCATGTTGTTTTATAGCCTTGAGTTTGTTTCTGTTGTGGACACACATGACCCATCATTTATAATACCATGTAAAATTCCACTCACTGATATTTGAGAAAAATAATAAATACAGTTATACTTCCTCCATCGCGAGGAAAGGGACAGGCCAAAGGCATCGCGAAACATTATTCTCACAAAGAAGTTAATATGCATGCAGGCCATGCCCATTGCTCCACCCCCCGGAAATCTGCTGGGCTTCGGGCACTTTTCTGGTTCTCCCCTTGGACTCGCTGAGCACGGAGAAGCAAAGGGAATAGTTTCTGAGCCCGCTCTGACTCAGGAGACACACCCTCCCTGAGAATCTGTTGGCTTTTTTGGGCTGCAATGGCCGCGCTTCACAGCACAAACCCCGCGCCGTGGCTTCCCGACCCCGATCCCGATGCGCGTGCCCACGGCGTCCCGGCATGGCATCTCGGGCCACCAGGGCTGCTGCGGGGCTGGGCTGCCAGCTCGCTGGGGCTGTCCCGAGGCGGGGGCTGCCGGGTCGCCGGGGATGTCCTGAGGTGGGGGCTTCTGCGGAGCCGTGACTGCTGGCTCGCCGGGGCTCCCGTGGGGCTTTAAACACCAGGCTCAGCCCGAGAAACTGTGCACTGTCCCTGCGTGCCTTCCCCGGGGGGGCGGGCCCATCCCACCTCACAGGGAGAGCCAGCACCGCCACTCAGCAAAGCAGAAGCACTGCACATGCGTGCTCTGGGGACCCTCACAGACCCCGGAAGTGGGACTGCGAAAAAATTGCTTCGCAAATGGGCGAGGTCGTGAAGGAGAAGTCGCGATACAGGGAAGATTCACTGTATAGAGTATAAGAACTGCAGAGAAGTTGTATCATACATGCAGGGAAATAACCAATTAAATAAAAGATGAATCTTCCTGGCGAAATGAGGAGAGTGGATTTCTTCTTTATTTAAACCAAAAAAAATAAATTCTAAAAGACAAATTATTGCTGTTTCCAAATGCCTTAGGTGTATATCATCAAAGAATAAGAGATATTTGCGTGAAATACTGAATTAACAGAAAAATAAACATTTGTACAATCAGCCCTCTTGTACTTCGTGCTCCCCATATTGAGGCTTTAGATCTTAGCAGCATAATTTTTTAGCAAAGTAGGACACGGTTTTGCAACTGCGCATGGGCGACTTGCCGCAGCGGCCGGGGCCAGGCTCAGGGCAGGTGGAATCCCAGGCGGTGGTGGGGGCACAGGCAGCAGCGGGACCAACACGGGCGGTGGTGGGGGCATGGGCGACGGTGGCAGGGGCAGCGGCCAGGGCTGTGGCAGCTACAGCGGGGGGTACGGGCGGCAGTGCGGCCGCCATTCAACATGGAAGTCAGGCTGTGCAGGTCCGAATTAAGACCACGGGTGCGCGATATAGGAGAACCGACTGTATATTGAACCTGTGGAAAGACCTTGACAGACTAGAGAAATGGGCAAACTAAGACATTAATGAGGAAATTGTAGGATGGAAAGTAGCTATCCATTAAGAAGGTACTATTAGAAGGTTAGTTATTAAGGAGATAATATGGTAACCCTTAATAAGAGACAAAGATTGATAGACTTAGGAGGCTCCTTCCCCTTATGTACCCTTTGAATTTCACCCTATTAAGACTTTATTGCTAAATGGAAGTTATGCTTTTCAAGTAATTCTAGTAAAAACTGGTTTAAGATCAGGAGATTTGTATTGTTTACTCTTTAACTGCAGAAAAGAATTTTCAAATGTGCAGCATTGTTTCAAACTTACAGCTGAAATGTCAAAGCTTCAGCTTTTTATTTCAAATCCCCAATGTAAAATTTCAGGGAGGAAATATGTAAACAATCAATATTATTCCAGTAATAATTTGAAAATATTTTGCAAAAACTTGCAAAAGGATCACAGATCAAGTAATAAACAAGTAACTTAATGCATAAGAAAAAATAGAATACCTGGTTTATTTTAGCAGATAAAAATAGGTTAAATTAGTCCAGCAAGTTATTGCTTGTGAATTATTCACTACATTCTACTGGCTGTAATTCTTTTTGCATTTAATTACAAGGGGTACAGATTACTTAGAGGTCTTGTAATGCATGTGCATGACTGCCAAGACCACTAATGGAAATTGCATACCATTGCTGAGAGAAAAGTATACACTTCAGTAATTACAAGTGGTACTTTAAATGCAGATGCAAAAGTAATTATCATAAACTGGTACTCTGCATATTGGAATGCTCTATTGGCTCAATACATTAGCTTTCACTTCTGAAGATCATCAGAACTCAATATGTAGTTAGTTCTCTCATGAAATAAAATTAAAGGTCTCCAAGTACCTTCCTTTTGTTCTTGGACTCTATGAGTAGTTCCATAAGGAGTGCTACAGGCATTATTATACTAGAGAGTGTTATTGGACAGAACTTAAGTATTCTGGTAGAATTATAAAGGAAAATCATATAGTACTTGTGTTTATCTATTCTTATTTGTCACATTTTTGTGACTACTGGAATTTATATAGAAGAGCAAGGAAACTTAAATTTTCAACAGTTTTATGCTTATTCGTATCCTTATTCTGAAATTTCAGTAATGGTGAAGCCTTGAAATTGTGACCTTGTGAAGAGATGAGCAAAAGAAAACTACAAAAAGAGGAACAATTATGTGGCAGAGATAGGATTGGATATCTACCAGGGTTATGAACTTCTAAACTCAGTGATTCCTTGCTGTAAAATTATTTTAATTTATGGCCTTTGATAGTGGCAGTGGTCCAGACATGGCTGAAACACAGCTGAACTTCAGCATTTCTCCAAAATATATTGTGAAAGTGAATATATATTTAAAGGTATTTGGTTCTTCTTTCTGGTTACACATGGTTAGTGCATTTCCTTGTTATACATTGGCTAGAATATTTAGCCCAGTATTGCTGTATAGAGCTAGCCTGCATGCTTTCCATTCATTTTAGTCATTTTATACTGTCTTGAAACTCAGATTAATCCTTGACTTCTCTCTACTTTTACATTCTTAACAAGCTTAAAGATGTTTCAAACTTATGAAATAATAATTGTCACTAATGTCTCACATCATTCTTTTAAATTAATGACGTATGAAGTACATCTTGTGAGTGTAGAGATTTCCAGTTTCTGGGCTGTACATTGCCACAGCTTATGTATTTGTTTTTCTTCTCTCCAGATTCTCTTGCAGTTTTTCCTGAAGACTCTCCTAAGTATTGACTATCTGTCAGTTTCTTCTCCCACTGATCTGCAGCTTACATATATTACATATAACTGCCTCTAATCTGCCTTCCCAGATTTCTGTCCTGATTATTTTTATAAATTGATGTATCTTGATAGCTCTAAGTTTAAACCCCTATGTTTCAGCAATCTCTTCAGTCGCCATAGATTCTTGAATCACCATCTGATCTCTGATGTCAGAATAATAGTTATATTTCTGACTTCTGAATCTCAAGTCAGTGACAAATTAAAAAAATGTTAAAGGTGTGTATTTTTGCAGTCTCATAAAAAACATCTAGAAGTTCCACTCTTTGTGAGATTACAGCTTTTCTCAAACTCTTTCACTACTTCTGCGTCATCTTCGCATCCTTACTTATTTGGACATTATTAAAAAATGATATGTTGGCACATTACAATAATTGGGGAAATAACTTATTTCTCACCATTTTCTTATTAAATTGAGTTAGTTTCTTTCTTTATTTATCTCGTATTTTGCCTTAAATATTTTCTGATTGCAACCACTGCCCAAGGACCCACGTCATAAAGATGTGTTTGTTGCTTCATCTCTTAATTCTTCTTTCATTCCCAGATTTTCTTTCTCTTGTTCTTTATGTCTTTGCAAATCTGTTCCCTATCAAGTATTTTTTTATTGCTTCACACGCCATTGAATTTTTATTTTTCGACTTTTTGAAGAGCTCTAAATAATTGGAATCTGGAGAAAAACTTAAGCTTTTTTGTGTCTCTGACATAATACATGATACAACCAACTCAGAATGATTCATCATGTTCTTAGCTTTGCTCTTAATAAACAATGAAAAGGGATATTCTGTGTGCTGCACGTCGCTAAGAAGTTACCTATATGCCTGATGCTACACAGAAATTTTACTAAATTGAAATCAGTTGCCACATGTTTCATCTGATCAAAACATATAGGAATTCTTATACCAATGTCTTAATAGAAATCTAAAGCCACACGTGGAGAGGAAATGTTTATTAAGAAAATAATTAATAAGAGGGCCTAGAGAGAGGAATCCAGGCTCTGAACAAACTGGCACATAGGAAAATGCAGAGAAAAAATTATCCTTATGCATCAGCAATCAGTGGGGTTTGTGTGTATGTGTGTGTTTGTATAAAGCATCATTTACCAGCAACAGGTACTGTTTAAGTATCCTGTTCATATAAAATATTAAAATTAAGGTGTTTCTGTAATGGTTGTCATGATTATTTACCATCTGCTCACAAGCACATTCATTATCATGAAGATTTAACCAAATAAATTAACTTGTTACAAGTGATGAAATACTATAATTAATTGTGTCTGAAATACAACACTAAAGACAACAGTTTGTTTATCTAAAATCTGTTTACCTGGTTGCAAGAAGTGATTCTTTTACATGGTACCTGTAACTAAGAGAAACTGCATCAGACTTATTCAGAGGTTAGGCATGTTGAGGGAATGGATGTGCACTGTATGTAGGCAAGATGAGGCACATTCATGCAGGTAGTAAAAAACCACAGACTCCACAGATACGTATTCATTATATAAATGCACTAGATATTTTCCACTCCTAGAAATAGTCAGGTCTCCTATAACATAGACCTGCGGTCTTAATTGGGATCTGCGTAGCCTGACTTCCACAATGGGCGGTGGCTGCGCGGCTGCTGCCGCTGCCTCCGTCCTCATCACCATCCCTACCACCGCCACTCGCACTGCCGCTCGTGCTGCTCCCATTGCTGCCTGCACCACCACCACTGCGCGTTCCACCTCCACCACGGCCTCTGCGGCGGCAGGTAGCGCATGCGCAGTTGCAAAATGGGTCTCATACATCACTAAAAAATCATGCTGCTAAGATCTGAAGCCTCAATATGGGGGGCGCGTAGTGCAAGAGTATAAGAGTATAAGTGCAAGAGTATGAGTATGAGTGCAAGAGAATAAAAGTGCAAGAGACTGTATATATTTTGATTAACCATATAAAGTATGTTCAGTTATAAAATGTATTTACAGAAGTGAGAGAATGAAATAATGAATTTATGAAAAGAAGATCTTGCTGAAAATTGACAGGCTATGAATGTAAAAACGAAATGTACATTTGTGTATACAACAAATTCACAATGAGAATTCACTGCTGCTAACAATATTGATGAAATATTTTGGATGATTATGAATAATGTCTGTTTTTACATTAGAAAACAGTAACACCAAACATTAGTTCATGGTTTCAACCACATAAACAGACTGCCATCTACATCGTGTATAGTTAATTTTGGGCTGAAGGGTTTCCTCACAATTATTTCATCAGCTTGCTTGGTTTTCAATGACACAGAATTAATCCCGAATGAAATTATTTTTATAAGGATAAAAAGTGTTTTCAATGAAGAAAACACAAAATGAAAACAGTATCCTCTCTTCAGAGCTATGTGTATGGAAAATAATAAATGCATTAAAAATGCAGACATATAAGAAAGAGGCTCATAACAGTAGGGACAGGGTAGACAGAGTTAAGGTGATGGCAAACATACACTTTTATGTAAGCATTTTCTGAAGTGACAAACATATATTGTCGTTGGAACACCAGACTGCAATTTATAAGCCCTTCCTCTGCTGAAGAAATATATTTAGGAATCTGAAGTTGAACAGAGAATGAAAAAAGCCCAAATCATTGAAACAGAAGAAATTGAAAATGAGGACCCATATTATAATCTTTTACATGTCTACATATTAGATGTATTTTGTGAAAATATTATATCTTTGGTTCTCAAAAAAAAAAATTCTATATATATAGCAATCCCTTGAATATCACAAGGGATCAGTTCCAGAAAGATGTCACAATAAGCGAAACCAACAAAGTAGTGGTAAATACAATAAATACAGTAGAGATGGCAAAGCTGGGGTGGGGAGGAAACCACAATGTTTTGAAGCCATGAATGGTGAACCATGAAGTAGCAAGGGATTACTGTCATACATACATATGCAGTCAGGTCTCCTATATCACAGACCCTCCATCTTAATTGGGTTCCACAAAGCCCTACTTCTGCGTTGAATGGCAGTTCATTAATATGCAAATTTGCCCCCCACCCTCAGATGGCTCCCCAGTGCTATTTCGGCAAGGTGTTGCTGTGTATCGGTTGCTGTGGTGGCCGTGCTGGGGGGGTGGTGAAGTGGCAGAGTACCAGCCGTGCTTGGGGAGGGTGGGGAAGTAGTGGAGCCCAGGGGGGTGTGAAGAAGCAGAACCACCGTCACCACCGCCGCAGGTAGTGCATACGCAGTTGTGAAAAGGGGCCTCCTTCATCACTAAAAAAATCATGCTGCTAAGACGTGAAGCCACAATAGGGGGGGCGAGAAGTGCAAGAGTGCCGACTGTAAATACATACTTATATATATATATAAAGAAGAAAATATCATTCAATCTTGAGGATATCCATTAAAATGAAGACTTTTCTTCAATTAAAACTAGAAGCCTTGGCGACAATCTAGTTTCTTCCTTTTCTCCTTTCAAGAAATAACACGTGGAAGGAAGGCTAATTGTGCCTCACTCATTTCCACTGAAAGTTCAGTGATGGCCTCCTAAATACTAAAGCTCTTAGAACTGTCTTTGGACTTTTGTTTCAGTCTTTAGGTCAACTGTTCATACTCAGATGTCTTCAAATCAGTATTGCTGGAACAGGGCGAAGTGTGAAATGATTTTCAAAGGAGAACATTAGCTTTTGCTTTATTGTCAAGTCTTGCAAATGAGACTTTTTAAAGTTTTGTTTTATTTTTGTTTTCCCCCCTTCATCTTTGAGCATAAATGACAATGTCACTTGCACTTTTAGCAGAGCACTTTGACATAACTGACATCAAATTTCCTTAATGGTTGATCAGCCTGGGAAATGTAGAAAGGCTGACATGTCTGGGAAAGAAAGTGTGTATTTGACTTTTGAGGAGTAATTTACTATTGCCAGGATACTTGTCACCGAGTGCTAATATCAGAATGTCAATAAGGGATCTTTAAAAAATCAGAATTACACAAAAATATAACAAATTATTTCTAAGGATAGATAGTTCAGATAGATTATCCCTCATTCTTCCATTGTTGTTTCATTTCTCTTTTTTTTCCTTAGTCATATTAGTTTCCTGAAGATTATAAATGGTTTAGATTTCAGATAAATTAAGTCAATTTACTGTTCTAATTTTAGTAGAATAATCATTAAAATTCTTTTTTTCTTTTAACACAGGAAGGTATTTATTTAAGATTTCCCCACAGTGTAGCTGAATTTGATTAACATCAGCTGTTACTTCTAGATAGGAATGCTAGTTCTATCAACAGACATTTATAATAAATGGCAATATAGAGAAGAATGTGAACTTAGAAAATTGAGGCATCCTGTATCAGTAACATTTTAAATATCATTTTACAAACAGAGATGCATAATAATGTAAGTCTG
>WEKX01027849.1:43417-64775 GCA_013390025.1 Pitta sordida
TTCTGTCTCTGGGCTCCAACACATCAGCAGTGTTGTCCAGTTTTTACCTCTCCATCTTCAGTCTTAATGCTTAGACGGATTCTGCGGTCCTGGTTCTCTCTCTTTGGTCCATAGGTTTTCACCATGGTCAGTCCAATTCACAAGCAGCAGCGGGATGCCTGGAAGAACATCTCTACCCCTTCTCTCGTAGGCCTGGGGGCCTTCAAATCTCTCAGCCTCCCGACGCAGGTTCTGAGCTGGCACACTACATCTTACTACTGAACTTTTTTTCTTCTCTCCCAAGTATGTTATTCTGCAGAGACGCCTGCCTTTATCTCTAACTTTGAAGGCCATGGCAGCACGGACAGCTCAGGCAAGAGCTGAGCTGTTAACCCCCTCGCTACCAGAGCAGCAGAAAAAACCCCTAAACCATAACAGTCTGATAAAATACTCTTTTTAAGTATGATTCAGTAACATTTTATATGCAGTCAAGTATTGTCCAGTGTATAGGTTAATAAATACACAATGTGCCTGAGCATGTGTGGAAACAAGACCAAATGAGTTTTCAGGTCCATCAAACATTGTTTTCTTGCTTTTGTTTTAGGCTTCCTTTCATATATTTCCTTTTGTATCTTGAGTTAAGACAGCTGGATGTGCTTGATTTTGGGAGGGTGTTGAGAGAAGAGAATATAATACTAGTTGTTCAGAAATTTCTCATGAAATGGGAATTATTACCAACAAATTATTTTAAACACTCAGAAAAATGTGTTTTTTCTTTCGTCAGAGTATTATGAGAAATGAACATAAACTTTAGCATACAAAATTAACACCAGTATGAATTAAGTCAAAATAAAGTCATTTGAGCCTTATTCTTGAAATGTAGATCAACTGATAGGGTTTTTTATTTTGTTTTATTTTCCAAATAATGTTTATAAGCATTATCATCAGCTCCCCAGTATGTGATTTAGACTGATTTTCAACTTCTAGAATATTTGTATGGAGAGGTTTATTTTGATCTTACTCAATCTAATCCCCCTCATCTAGTTTCAGACAACTGCTACATGAAAATCTACATTTGGTCTAATTGTTTAATGTCTCAGTAAAGGCAGGGAAGAGGAATATATTCTTCTTCAGTGCAATTCATCTCACTCAAATACAAATTTATTTCTTAACATGTTAAATGAAGTTCATTTTAAAACCTATCTCTTTGCTCCTATTGACTTGGGCATAGATGTCCAGCTGTTAGCAGAGGGCTAACAGAGCACAGGGAATGCATGAGAAGGGTGTGATGTGCCTCTAGGGGTGGTCTCTGTGACACGGGAGACAAGGACAGACAGCCAATTCCACAAGGGTCACCACAGAGAACAGATGAACCCATTAGCAATTTTCCCGTACCTGGCAGGACAAAAATTTTATTTGGATTTCTTTGTATTTTTGTAAAGTTCACTAATCACTTACTACCAATGGTACTTGTAATATATTAGTATATGTATATTACATAGATATATGCTATATAGACATTAGTCTGTTTTTATACTAGATAGGATGTAAACATAAAAAACCCACAGTTATTCTTTTACTTGTGAGTTTATATACCCCATGAACTAGTGTAGCTAAAAAGATTATCTCTATAATCTGAATTGGAATGAACTTCTGCTTTCCTAATGTTCCTCTACAATACAAATGCAGAGTGATGAAGCTTACACTCCAATTATGTTTTACAATGTTGACCATGAAAACTTCATTGTAATTGTAATGTCAGATAATTTCCAAGAACATGGTTCTGCCTCTGAACAATGTGACCAGCTGCAGAAAGGCAGAACTCTGCCAAAACCTGTCACTTTTCATTTGTTCACTACTTCCGACAGAGATGCTCCTCATTTTATGTTTGTTTAGTCTTTTCTGAAATTTAGCTTCTTGCAGTGTGATAGGTCCATTCTGTAATTGCACGTTAGCAGGCCCAGCACTGGATCATGCCTTTCCACATCATCTGTTATCGAATTGGTGTGAGTAAGGACATGAACAAATATCTTTTTTCTGGAGAGGTTAAAACAACACTATAGAAGAATGGGAAGTTATGGCCCACAACTGGTTCATGTGGCAATTTATGGGTGGCTACAGATCAAATTTGTTGGCTGTGCACTGACTGGAAAAGGACCTGCTCCAGGCCTATTGTTTTCTGTCACCACAAGGTCACTAATTTCCTATAGAAAGTGGTAACAAACAGTATTAAAACATAACATCAGAAATTAGAGGGACTTGGGTGTACTGATCGACAGGAAACTCAATATGAGCCAGCAGTGCACCCAGGTGGCTAAGAAGGCCAATGGCATCCTGGCCTGCATCAGGAACAGTGTGGTCAGTCGGTCCAGGGAGGTTGTCCTTCCCCTGTACACGGCGCTGGTCAGACCACATCTTGAGTACTGTGTCCAGTTCTGGGATCCCCAGTTTAAGANAAATGAATGAATATCTGAACAGTTGGAAATTTTTTATTAAACTCAGAAATTAAACATACACCTCACTTTTCTTTTGCCGATCTTTTACTTTTGAATTTCATTTCGCTGCTTGCAGGAAGAAAACCTCAAAGCAGGTTAGTCTGAATTTCCTCAGTTTCATTGCAAAACTTTTGTGCAGATCTAGCTAAAATCTTTGGTTTAGAACTATAATGATTAATGTCCTGAGCCACAGAGAGAAGAGATCTGAGCCAGAAAGAGAAAAAGAATAGAAATCTCAGAAACAAATGGGACACACAAAATTGAATAAAATTTCTGACCCCAAATCTGCTGAAAGAGCCTTTTTAGAATTTGATACTTCATATTCCTTCTTCATTTCTTTAAACTTTAGAAACTGATAGTATTTTATTTTCCTGTCAAGGGCAAATTCTTTCTTTATCTCATATAATCTCATATATTTGTGATTGAAGGAGGGTTGTTTTGTTTGGGGTTTTTTTGGTTTTTTTAAATTTTCTCACACACTGCCTTACACTTATAACAGATTGCCAAATATCATAGAATCCTTTAGTGTCCTAAATTACAGTTAGGAGTAAAGCGTCTTATTTTTGAAAGAAAATTCTAATTTTAGAACGCATCCTGTCATTCTATATTATCACATATTAGTAGGGGTGTGGAAAAATAGGCTTAAAATTTTGTAGGATGTACTAAAAGAGAAATGCAAAAAAATTTCATATTGGCTGATATCTTGCATGGTTTACAATGATTATGTTTACTAACGGATAAAATGATCTCAAGAAGCAAGCAAAACTCCAGGATATCAGACTCATTAGATCTAACACAATCCAAGCAAAACTCTCTTGTAATAATGGCCAATGAAACAAAGTGCAATATTTCAGGAAGAGGAAGAATCTTTCCATGAGCTGATTAAAGCCATCCACCAGGATGTAACAAAGTCAATGAGGGTTTTATCTTCTGCCTGAAAATTCACAAACTCTCCACACTCCTCTTTAACCTTTCCAGCCCTCCTGCCCAAATTTCCAGATTATTAGCTGAGCTGAGCAGAGGTTGGTCTCAGTCCTGCCAATGCACCTTTATTTGATTAGGTGTATTCAAAACCTGACCAGCTTACTTAAAAGACTGGCTTCTGCAGTTGGATGCAGATAGTACCTTTCTAGAAGGTCAGAGATTTAGTTTCCTACAACTACTCTAAATCACGCTTAAAGTGTATCTGATCAGTCTTTCCTACCTCTGAGGAGTGTACCCACCCACTAGGCAACACAGTAAGCAAACAGCCAAGGAATAACTTTAAACATCGCACAGGAAAGGATTTATTCGAAGATGCCTCTTTGAAAGTAACCTATTGATATTAATGCTAATAGGATTAAAGAAGTACTAATCCTCCTATCTGGCATGAGGCATGACACATGGATGATGTTTCAAAGCAGGAAGAGATTGTTAGAGAACACTGGTCAGATGGAGAAACACAGCTGCATTCCATTGAAGCATTACTGCAGAGGAAAATGGAAATCTGCCCAGAGTGAATAGAAAGGGTTACAGAAACCAGAAATCTTCATGCTCATGGCCAGAAAGGTGTAGTGCAGCAATTTTATTTTGCAGTTTTATTTTTATTTACATTTGCTAAGTAGAACTAAGAAAATTTTTACATGTCAGATGAGGAGAGATAGACTATCCATAGTAATAAAGTTGCACACATTCCATGTGAATTACTGCATAAAGAAAAAGAAACTGAAGAGAGAGAATAGAAATAAACTCTGTGTAATCTTTGATAACAAAACCTTATAGTTTTAATATGTTGTTTATGAAACTTAATATATTTAGCAATGCATTCCCAATGCTTTCTCTGGTCCCTAGACTGGAAAAAATAAAAAGGCTATAGGCAGCAGGTTAGAATAAATCTATTCTTTAAGCTGCCTATGTGATCAATTATAGTATAACCTGCTCAGTTAGCTTTTTAGTTACCAAGAGGGTTGTTTTCCCTAGCTTGCCATGTTGCTTGAATGATTTATTTCCAATACATTCTATTGATTTCCATTAAATTTGCCATTTGAATTAACTGGAAACATGAAATTATGACAGTAATGTTTCGCTCACTAGTCGTTTTGCTGTTTTACTTGTGCATAACTATATTGAATTTCTGTATTAAGAAAGGGAAATATCTGAAAGAGGAGGATGATTGCATTAAAAAAAATAAGCAGAGAGATGGAGAAATGAAGGAAGAACATCAAGGATTTGTGAATGGGAAGACAGAAGAAAAGGGAAATACATATATTAGTGTTGTGACATGGTGGTTGCATATATAAGGCAAGGGCTACCAGGGCTGTGTGTAAACAGCTCTGAAGCAGTCTCCAGAGCATGAACCCATCTAGCCTCTGCCTCCCATCTGAACACTTTTCTGCCTGACTGCCTTTCAGCTTTCTGGGGAACTGCTTGCACACTGCATACAAACAGGTAGTCCTGCCTGTTTGACGCACAGGTCCACCTGGCACCCATAGATACTGAGTCTTGCATGCTCTGGAGAGGGAGCCAGCCATAACTGAGAACCTATCAGCAATCTTGCACTATGCACAGTGAATAAAGCCATCTTCAACAGGTGCTGTGAGTTCATTCCTGCATCCTAGTTTGTGGTGATATTACAGACCTGCAACAGAAGGTAGTTTCTTCCCTAGAGTTAGTCTTGGAGAGAGATCATATGGGTTACATTGAGAGATCATATGGATTACATTTCTGCATTTTTTCTTTTCTTTCCTTCTTTCCTTCCTTCCTTCCTTCTTTCCTCCCTTCCTCCCTCTCTCCCTCCCTCCCTCCCATCTCTATAGCCAGGAACACAATCTAACTAGATTTTGCTTGTATGTATTTTCACTCTGTTGGTGTTCTATTCTTAGATCAATATCTACATCATTTAAGTAAACATCAATTTTGTTCTCAACAGCTGCAGAATGGTCTCTTATTTGAGAAAGAATTATATATAAGAATCAAATACGTTACATATGTTCCCTTCACAAGGGAGATTTCTGAAACTCTTTAATCTCTACTTCCATTTCCTTATATTGATAATGAGATATAGACCTTGTTTCCAATATTTATTTGGAATTCAGAATTCTGTAATTATGAAATTTGTTAATTCGTCTCCATTTGTTCAGTTCCCTCACAGAGGCATTATGTCCTGTAAAAACAACAAGATGTAATTAGAAATTGCCATGTGGTGTAGAGAAAATGTGAAAACTGCACGGATCATTTCATTGTTGTGATTTTTTGCAGTTCAAGGACTTTGCTACATTATTATTTTTAAATGGATTTTTAATATTTTTTCCTTATTGGAAGTATTAAAAACCTCTCAAATGTTTTAGGAAAATTGATTTAGTAGAAGTCCCAGAATATATGTCTCAAGACAGACATGTAAAAACTTCATTCATGTTTTAAAGGCCAATAGAACAAGAAAATGTTCTGTTGAGTCTGTGTCTCTGAATACCACTTTTGATCAAAAAATTACTGTTGAAGCTATTTGTCCTTTCTTCTGGGAAATTAATCTAATTTTCTTTTTTTTTTTAATAGGAAAAAAATCTTAAATGTTTTGTTAAAATTTGAACAAATCCCCTTTAGTATAGAAAAATCCACTTTAGTATAGTGATGAGTGTCCCTTCCTGACAGGTGGGAAACCGAGGTTTGATTCCCCAACGTGGAGGCAGTGGTGCTGTTTAAGAATTGGACTCAATGATCCTTATGGGCCCCTTCCAACTCAGAATATTCATAAGATCACAAGGTCACAGGATATTCCGAGTTGGAGGGCACCCACAGGATCATCTAGGCCAACTCCCAGGTGAACACCCACACAAGGGTCAAACCCACAACCCTGGAGCCATGGGCACCACGCTCTGTATCCTGTAATTTTGGGATATTTTATTTTGGATATACTATTGTCACATGAAAGATAATTATAGAATCATAATATCATAAAATGGTTTGTGTTGGAAGGGATTTTAAAGATCATCTCCTTCCAACTGCCCCAATCCAGACACTTCACAGTCCTGTCTTTAATAGTACAGAATCCCAATCTTGATCTCAAATATTAAGAAGTGGTAATGTCCTAGGCACTCATACCTGAGAAGGACTCCCCAACCCTTTCAGTAAGATCTCGAGTGAAAACTTGGCCCAACATAAGTCATCATATTCTGAATCAGAAACAATTTTCTGTGGCCATTGCCTGAGAGGAAAGATGCCTCTGCTCCTTATTATAAATTAACTTTTGTAATACTCTAATTTTCCTGACATATATGCCTCCAACACAAACATAGATTCATAAAGAATATGCTGTGTAGCCTTGGCATGAAAATAAAGAGTTCTTAGTGTTACCTCTCTCACTGTTCTAGCTGGGAAAGACAACTGCTTCTAAGCTTTCATTATGCACACTTGCACTTGCACTCTGTATTTTTATATATAGAAAAATGATAGGTGGATTGTAATTGCAACCTGCTCAGAACAAGCAAGTCAAAGAGTAAGGTCAAAGCCCTCATTTTTCTTTTGCAGCAAACAACCTCAGGGTAAACAGCAGAGAGGATTTCTCTCACTTTTTCAGTTTTCTTGCTGCCTCCCAGCCCAATTGTTTCAGCAAAGCATACACAGAGACCAGTAAATACTTCATAAAAAAAGCCAGCAAACTGAATTTTTTCAACCTCATTCACTATTCACTATCTACTAGAAGAATACAATGATGACAGTGATTTTAAAAGCGCTGATATTCAGTGTACTTTGTAGTGGTTCCTTTATGTAAATACAGGCCTCAGCCTTCTGCTGAGCCAGCAGACAAGAGGTGAGTACAAAACATATAAAGTGCAAATAGCCATGTCGTAAGTGATGTCTATTGACTATTGCTCAGTCAGGATTGAACAACTGATGTTTCTTTCTAATGTTGTTGTCCTGGTTTCATGCAATCTTCAAACACTGTTTTGGGAAGCCACAGTAGAAGGAGTTTGATGAAGTTTCAGTTTTATACTAAGACATTTTCTCTCACCCCTTTTTTTTTTTGGAGATTTTTTTCCTCTCCTTTTCTCATAGGCCACCAGAAATATGTTGCAGGATGCTCTGTGGAGGTGGGAAGGGAATTCTGTAACTACGGCTTTGATAATAGTTTGTTAATGAAATTCCGTTATCAATACCAAGACTGTACCGAGTATCAGAAGACTGTGACGCCTGAAAATGGATGCTACTTGTTTTACAGATAAATGGCTCTTTTTCTCTGACCCCTTTAGGAATAGTATTGTTCTTTCAGGCATCCACTTTTTAATGATTACATGTAAGAAATTCTTTATTAACTGTCTCTTCTGCACAATTTTTAATATTTAATACTGTGAACTTTTGCCCAGGGACATTGATCCATGGTTGACTATCCACTTTATTACCAAATTGTTTCTTACAATCAAATATAGGTAAAGAAGAAACACTAAAAAAAGGTAAAAAAACCCAAGCCTGAAGTATTACAGGAAGAAAAATGATGAAGATGGACTCAAATATTAAATTCCTAAATTCCTCAGAATTTAGGCTGAAAGCTTAAATCTATTATTTCTCAGGAACAGGAAAGAGAGCATAAGAGCAGTGTCTCTGGGTAAGGCTGTGCTGTGGTCAGGATGTAACAGAAGAGCACCTTTTCTCGTATAGTTTGAAGACAGTTTCTGTCAGAGGAAGTGAAGAACAAATGTTTTTTAAGCTTCCTAGACTGTCAACCTTCCATTGAGTCCAATCTGAGCATGACAAATATTTCTTTCTATATTTTTTTCCAGGGGAGATTTTCAGAGATACTGCAATCTCAGGTGAATCATTGGTTCACTATGACATTTCTTCAAAGTATTTGAGGTGGACTTCTGCATTGGTTAAAGGAAGGGCATATGGACTCAAAAACTAGAGATTCCAGTTAAAAGTCAGATTCCTGGACTATGTTTTCTCACACAATGATGAAATGCACCTTGTATTGTATATATGTATTAAAAGTCATTCTGTGATTTCACAGGGAAAAAAATTATGGCACTACTGTATCCCTTCTCATAAATAGATACTTTTTACACTTGGAAATTTTTTGGTGCCCACCTGATATCACTGTATTGGCTTTAAGAACATAGGTCAGAGACATGTTTAGAAATTTCATGAAATATTACTGTCATTAAATTCTATACAATATAATTAAACTCTGCATCAAAATATATTTAAAAATTACTTACAATTATAAATCTTCATAATAAAATGCTGACAGCTGATGTAGAGAAATGACTTTTAAGGAAAATAAGTGTTTCACTAAGCACATGTAGATTAAGCTTGGAAAGAAAAAGCTCTGTCACTGCTTAACCCTATAATATGTATTAATGAACTTCCTCTAGAAAACATATGACACCACAAAATTAATCCTTGCTAAGCATTCCACAAGATGTAGAAAGTAGTCTAAAGTCAGTCTAAATTAGTGCTGGAATTGTCTACTCAGCCCCAAATTTTATAAATGACAGCATCCTCATAATTAATGTGTTTATATCTTCTCACTTGTCTTTCATTTTCTTCCTAAACTCCCATATGAGTCCTTAGACTTTAATTAAGAAAAGACGTCAAAGTTAAAATGTAAAGTTGTGTTACAGAGAAAACTTAAAATTACAGACTTCAAAAACGTATTCAAAAACGAGTCGCAAAGCTGGTAGTACTGGACTTTGAGAAATGATTTTTTGTTTGTTTTGTTTAGTTATTAAACATTTTTGCAAATGGCTTTAGCAAGTCAGAAGTCAGTAAAAGAAATTGGTTAGGAATCTCGAATTTGGGACAAAGGTCAGTGAAATGTAAAGTTCTAAGAGTTGCAAAAGTACTAATGGTCAAAAAAAATTCTTATCACATTTATCTCTCTGTACCAGCCACAAAATTCTTGCATGAGGATGTGTGTGCAAGCTTGTATATTTTAAGAGGAAGGTATGTATTAACCTTCATAGGTTTGGATCAAGCCTTATGCAGGATTACACTAAACTACAAGTTTAATTAAGTCACAGTATCTGAAATTAGAAGATTGCTCAAGAAAATGCATTGTAAGAAATTTTGGCTACAAATTTCAACATCACTGTAAAATTAACATATAAATTAATAACAAAGCTACTGCCAGAAGCACTTATGAGGGCAGCTTGTTGGATTACGCAGTAACACATAATTAGACATAGCTATTACTAAGGATATCAAGATTCAGCAGCACCTGAGAGAAAAGGGAACTTGTTTGCCCTCCTCATCTAGTATTCTTTATTACCAAAGATAACTTCTACATGTAAGGCACAGTTGTGTTTAACTTACGGCTGCAGGCTGTGCAGAGAACTGATATGTATGCTAAAGGGAGAAATGAGGGCTTTTCAGTTAAAAACATTCATTCAGAACCAAATCCTGAAACTTAAAATCAATGATGTGTGTAAACCACTGGGCAAATTAAAGATCTGAAGTCAGATTCTGCATATTGTAAACATCAGGGGAACTCACATTCTGAGTTTTGGGTAAGACCTCTCCACAAATGATTATTAAAGTGTATATTTCTTCCATGAGTCATTTATCCTGTCTTGACATAGGAAATGCAACATACCCTACCACTGTCACTATTATAACACACATCAGAAGACAGCCAGCCTCTTGTTAACATGACTGCTCTGATGCACTCCTACTATTCAAGGGTCCTAATTGTCTCCATATGTATGTCCATGGAGACTGGTGATACATAACACCATAGAGGTCAAAGGTATGAAGCAACGAAGGGATGTAGCTGGAGATGAGGAAGAAAAAAATCTGTTCATAATACAAAATTCTGTTACTTCTGTCTTTCGTTCAAAGACTAATTGCCTAAAAACAATGAAATGACTTCTAGAGAAAGATAAAGTGGAAGACTCAGTAGCTCAGGCAACTAGCAAAGATTTTGCAGGGAGAGATTTCAGTTCTTAGCTAGCTTTCTTTAAAGTGGATACTTAAATCTGTAAATCTGTATTTTCCCAGCAAAAGTTAACCAGGTAGACCAAGATTTTCTGAACTTAAATTAAACAAAATCTCATTATGTGAACAAGCTACCCAACCTTCTTCTCAGAGGAGACAATAGGCTATAACCTCTTGAGCTATTGCAGTTTACCATTGCCACTTAGTTCACATCTTGATTCATTACCACTTAGTTCACATCTTGATTCATTTACAACATGCATATGGACAAAAAGTGAAGAGCATATATTGAAAAAAAAATCATTTACATTGAATCAAATATAAATGCTAATGCAGTAGTCAAAATTGCAAAACAGACTCAGTCCTGCATTCCATTTAGTGCTTGCAATTAACTGTAATGATGCTTCCTGCAAAAGAAGCATATCCAATGTAAAATTAGATTTGTTTCATTTTGTTTTCCCCTAGCAGAATACTTTAGATTTATAGGCATGTGGTAGAAATAAAAAATAAGATAAAATAATAATAATATATAATAATAATAAAGACATTGGTTTACTTTAAAATGCTCTCTTCAGGACATGAAATCACTTAATTTCCCTTCCTTTTCATAGCTGCATTTTTAAAGATAAATTTAGGATGTCTTCATGTAACATTGACATATTATTTGGACTACAGTTTTGAATGTAGGCTTACAATTTAATCTGATATTTTTTCCCTTTTGTCTGGAAATTAGTCAAGAATTCTCACAGGTTTAAGGGATACTGGAGTCATTGCAGTGTTCAAATGACCTTGAGGGAAAGGGACATTAAGGAGTCAGTTGCAACGGAAGAATCAGGAATTTTTTAGTAAGGCAGGTGCATGAAGATTTGCAATTTGTCCTGATTTTCATGTCTGACATGTGAAAAGAAGCAATGTTTCATCTTTCCTATTACCATTATATGAGATTTACCTAATACTTGAACTACAATGAAGTAGGTATTTTGAAATAGGTACCTCCTTTTTTTCTTGCATTCATCCACTGTCAAGATAGCTTTTGATCTGTTGAGGTCTTCTGTTGGATGAATTACTAGTGATGGGGAGGGAGAGAAAGGAAAGACTGCTGTAAGCTTTATTGATTCAATGAGCATGTTAATCTAAGTCAGCACTACTGACTTAGTTTCAGCTGTCCAAATGTCATAAAGGTATCTTCAATGGGTTGTCAGTACATAATCCTTGAGTATTGTTATAGTTTAGGGGTTTTTCTGCTGCTCTGACAGCAAGGGAGTTAACAGCTCAGTTCTTGCCTGGGCTCTCCGTGCTGCCATGGCCTTCAAGGTTATAGAGAAAGAGGTGTCTCTGTGAATAACATACTTGGGAGAGAAAAAAAAGTTTAGTAGCAAGATGTAGGTGCCGGCTCAGAACCTGCATTGGGAGGCTGAGAGATCAAAGGCCCCCCAGGCCCACGAGAGAAGAAGTAGAAATGTTCTTCTAGGCATCCCGCTGCTGCTCATGAATTGGACTGACCGTGGTGAAAGCCTGTGGACTACAGAGAGAGGAACAGTGATGCAGAATCCATCTAAGCCACGACTGAAGATGGAGATAAAGCTGAGAAAACTGCAGATGTTTTTTGGAGCCCAGAAACAGAAGCCTGGAGCTAGCTGAGAGCTCGGCAGAGATCCTTTGGACAGACTTTTTGTGCATTGTAGTAGGATCTGAACTGTGTATTTTGTGATGGGTTCACTATGACGCAGAAGAAAGCCAGTACTTAAAAGATGCATCCTGATGTGACACTTGGACAACAGAGAATTTCGGAAGAGCTGTCATCCTTGGGTCGAGATCTTGCTTGGGAGGGGGTCATGAAAGACCTTCCCCTCTCGTGAGAGAGAGAGAGAACTTTATGGAAAGGCAGAGAGTTGGTTCCTGCCCTGGATCTGGTCAGAAAATACCAACTTGCCTGGTTTACCCCTACCCTATGTTCCCCCTTTGTCTCCTGGTGAAAAAGGGAATATTNTAAAGTTCAGTAGCGAGATGTAGGTGCCGGCTCAGAACCTGCATCAAACCACAACAAGTATTCATGTAGTAGATTCCAGTGAATACACAGCAATACTCTACCTAAAACAGGTCAGATAGCTCTGCCGGCGAGGAAGAAGACAGACTCACACTCAAACTGTGCCCTAAAAGCTTCATAGATACAAATTCCTGGAATATTTTTCTCTGGAAACTCAAGCCTGAAGTCCAAGAAAGCTACCAATGATGATACAATCACTCTCGCAGTGGAGCAAGTAATCACGTATTATCCTTATAAGAACAGCCATGCATATAAAATAACCTTTTGAATAGGAAAATTATCCATTTTCAGCTATAAATCTAAAATCAATTTTAAATACAGAGTAGAAAATACCCAGATAAATATTTGTGAAACTGTAGGTCTGAATTAATGTATCTACTGGAAGTTTGCTGATAGAGGTAGAAATAGGTGTCACGATTTTTAGTTTAATGATCTAGCTATAATGTCTCACATAAACTACTGAATCTTAAGCAGCTGAAAGTACTGATAACTTGTAACAAGCATCTGTGAAAAATCATGGCAAAGTAGAATTCTTGAGTTTGTTGCAATCTCTTTGCAGTAATTATTATGTGTGTTGTCTATTAATAATTTCTATTACGGTTATTGATCTGAATGAGAACACTGCAGATGTGGAAGAACTACATGAACAAATTAGACATGTCACAGACCTGGAAAAATATAAGCAGTGATCACTTGGGAAAATGAGCAAATGGGCAAATGAGAGGTCACCACAGTAATTCTCAATGGGTAAGACAGAAGAAATATCTCCCATGCCTTGTCGTGAGGAATTGAAAACAGCCTTGCAGCACTGAAACATGTCAGTATTTGGAAATCAGTGGACATTTTTAAGAATAGATAACAATAATTAGAATTTGTTTAAAATGTATAAGGATAAACAGGTGAAATATCCATTTCACAAATTTCCTCTCACTATTCTATATAAATTTTGGCTGATGGTTAAAACTTCTTCTCCATAAAAATTTTCTAGAATACAATGTGAAGCGAAGGCTAGGAGGTACTTTTTATGCTGGGATTGATTCTACAAGGAACACTTTTCTCTGAATTACTGTTTTCTGATCCTGACATCTAATTCTTTTTGGATTTGAGAATAGATGGAGAGCAATGAGTGCTCAAAGAAGTAATTTCTGTCAGAAGGAACATCCTTCTTTTTCCTGTGAGCTTGCATCATTCTTTTATTTATTTTTTAGTATCACAGTCTAGAGAAACATGGGTCTAAAAATCATCTAATTTTAAAGTGTAACTCCTTGGCTAAATACTTTTACTCTGTTGGCACGCACTTGCCACACACTAGCTGCCACACAATTAGAACCATATTATTAGTGGATACAGCTCTAATTTCCTTCTGAAAGAAGGGAGTGTGGGGATTGGGTCATTTTTTAATTATTCCCTCCTGGTACTATGACAGCAGAGCAAGACATGAAAACAGAGCAAGACTTTTGAAACACTATGTAAAAAAAGGTAAACCCTATCCATTCCCCCACTATGTTGCAACAAATTTAAAGAATTAATGCCTTAGGACAAAGATGATGGAACCATAAAAACAATATCCTGATGAAAAAAAATAAGCTCTGTGAAAAATGTTGCAAATGTTTCATCATTTTTTGAGAGACATTTTTACAGTGGTGTTTTCCATATGGAGAAATTGGGAGGTTAAAGACATAACTTAAGCCTTTCAGATGACAATTCACTTTTGGTTTCCTATTAAAAAGATAAATGTATTCTGTTTTCTTGCATGTAGAAAGGTTTTACTATTCACAGCTATTATTGTTCTTGAGACTTAAGCTTTTCTTTTCTGTAGAGTAAAGGATTTTCTTGAGATATAGTTTATTGAATAACATTTTTTGCATACTGGAAATTTAAAAGCAGTGACAAACTTTTATTAAAGAAATAGCTTACATCTCCAGTACATATAAATTCCTGAGGTTACATATAAATTCATGAGGTTGTTAGGTTTATTTCCATACCATTTTTAAAAAGCCTTTTCCCCCAAATACTTGCTGTTTCCACCATTAGTGATAGATATACTTTATACATATTTGGTAAATCTTCAGTTGTACATCTCTATAAGGAAAGGGACCCACAGTTCCCTGTAGGTATCACTAATACATATCACTCTATCCAGTAAGAGAAGTCTATGCACCCCCAAAGATTTGGTTGACAACTTTAACAACACCACAGTATAAAAGCCAACTGCTCCTCTCCTTTACTTTCCCCACCACCTCTTACAGAGAAATGATATTGATTAGGAATTGAAAGTTTATACTAGAACAAAGATTTTTCCTGGTACAGAGTAATTTATTTATAAAAATTATTTTGCTATTGTATATTCAGTGGTGGAATTGCTCAAAAAAACCCACTTAAAAGCTTTGGAAGGAGACAAGGCAATAAATTCTTCCATGTTTCTTTTTCTGAACTTGAGCTCAGGAGTAAAGTGTGGCATAATTCTGAAGTGCTGAGCAGTTTGGCAGTGAGAAGGAACTGTTAACAATGAAGCAATGTGAAGAGGTAGTGGCAGGTGTTGGGGGAAAATGGAGAAAGGGAATAATGGAGAAATGTGGAACAGTGTTTTGCTTATGCTGGGAATCTGCACTAATGTTTTCTCTATCATTTTTGAAAGACAAGATTACAGATAAGTATTCCTAGAAAGTTAGAGGGTTGTTTTCTTGGGGGAGGGTTTTGAGGTGTGTTTGTGGATGGTCTATGGAACTTTCATTGTGTTTTGTGGTTTTGTTGCTGTTATTGTTGTATTTTGACAATATTTTTGTCCCTATACATAAATGGATACAGACAAATTTACAATGCATAAAGAGGGTCATTCTTCTTAGTTAATAAATGCATGAGAGGAGTGGCATGATTTTGTTCACTTCTAACTATAAGTCCTGTGATCTAGAAGACACATTTAGAAATATTAGAAAATTCTCTTGACATGTAAGTTTGGATTTGCTAGTAGGTTGACAACATGAGTCACATCTGACAGATTTTCAGCATAGCTATATCAAGTCTTGTCATTGTTTTTCTGCTACTGATCTAGAAAGTCACCCTTTAGGAGACTAAAGATCCATCTCAGCATTTTGTCTTTTATCATATTATTAACATAAATACTGTCGTGCTCAGGGCTCAAACATAATCTCTCCTGTAATGGATAAAAGTTAATATAATTATTACAAAGGTTGTGCTAAAAATTAGTTATAGTGAGAAACCCACAAACATTCAAGGTACAATTTAAACTTAAAACAATTGATTGTAAGTGTATATAGTTAGCATATTGCAAACTGGAAATAAAATATAAAGATGGACTTTAATGGAGAAAGGAGATTTCCTTGAAGCCTAACCTATTACTATCATAAGGAGCACAGATTCTTAACTAAACCACGACATGTATATTGCATTCATTAAATCAATAAAGCTATGATAATATTCTTCAACTGAGTATCTAAACTCTTTTATACCCATGGAGAAATTGAAATCAAGATCCTCATGGAATAAGAGGTGGATATTTAGGAAGAAGCATTACTGTTGTCCGAGCCAGGGAGAACTGTATTATGCTTCTCTATGGATTTGTATTTTCTGCTTATATTTGTTGAATAGAGCTAACCCATATTACCTAGCTAACTCAAGAGTCCTTTGAAAAATTTAGGCAATTACTGTTAATTGAAATCAAAATATCCTTCTATTTGAGTTCTGAAATGGGAGAGGAACAATATGTCCGATTTTCAACAAGTTGGCTTTTGGACAATTAAAGCTAAAACAATTGAGATTACCATCAATTTCCTACTTGTGTTTGGCCTGATTGCTTGTTTGCTCAGGTTTTTTTGAAAAACATTGAACTACATTATTTCTCTCATCTCTTGGATTGTGGGTCAGTCCTCCTGCGGGGAAGAGGGCTTGCAATGGCAGCACCATGCCCCTGGTCCCTGAACGGGGAGCCTGCCACATGAAAGTGAGGCAAGCTGTGTGCTGGGAGGGCGGCAGTCCCGCGCCGGCGGGCGGCTCCGGCGCGTGCTGGCGACAGGCTCCCCCGACATGTGCTGGCGGCAGACTCCCCTGGCACGCGGCTTCCCTGGTGCACACCAGTGGCGGGCTCTCCTGGCGCGCGCGATTTACCGCAGCTCACAGTGGCATTTAGAGCCCTGACTCGGTCCCTGCCCCGGTCCCTGCCCCCGTCCTGTGTGCTCCACTGAGATCGAGCGCAGCACCACCACAAGATATGCCATTCCTTGTTACGCAAAGCCCAGTCAAAGCCTGGGCAGCGCTGCCTCTGCCGGGACTGGTGGATGTTAAAGGGAAAGAAACTCCAATACCGACGCCCTCCCCCACCATAAGTGCATGGGGTGTTGCAGTGTTGCAAAGTTAAGGTTTTTCCAGGCTCCAAAAATGCTGAACACAACCCCTTACTAGCCGCGGAGGCGGGCCGAGCATGCACGGGCTGGCGCGGGTCCCCCGGGGTCGGCATGAGCACTGGGGTTGGGCCGGGACGGGGGGCTGGGAGGAGGAGCGATGCAGGGTTTGGGCTGTGGTCACAGCAGCCACACAGAAACAGTTCCCTTTGCTCGCCTGTGCCAAGACAGACTACGGGAAGGAGCAAAGAATTGTCTGCAGAGCACTGGAGTTCTGGGGGGTGGAGCAATGGGCGTGGCCTGCATGAATATTAACGACCTGCACTTCTTTGCGAGATTAATATTTCGCGAGGCCTTTGGCCTGTCTCTTTCCTCGCAATGGAGGAGGTATAACTGCATTTGGTGAGGCTTCCTTGTAGGTAAAAATATAATTTTCACTATGTCTGAGAAATGCAAAATATGCTGCATGTATATGCATGCACATACGTGTATATATATAGTATATATACCTTTATGTACATACACAGTACAACTTTACCTAGTCACAAGCATTCTTGTTCTCATGTCTTAGTTTGCACCTTCCAAACTTATGAGGAACCTGTCTCATCTAAATGGATCTTGCCTTCACTCTTCCTGCCTCCCCCCATGTCTGTGTCAGTGCAGGGACAGGGTAATAATTTTCAGAGCAGGTATGAGGAAATGAGGCAGGTTGCCAACAGTGAACTGCTTGTCAGGTGCCTAAATCGCAGGCAACAATCATGACTTTCTGGATTGCACCATCTGCTCTCCAGTGCTGCCTGCTGCTGTAAATTCCCCAAGAAAGCACCAAAAAACCCTCTTGACCTTGCCAAACACAGCATATTCCTGGTTCCTGTAGGCAGAAATTCATTTTTATTGAATTTTCCACAGTCAATATTGGGTCCTGCCTCCAGAATTACCTTCATTCTTCTCACCTTAAGCCTCCCACAGGAAATATTTCTGTTTCTTTCCCACAGGATGTAAAGTCTTTTGACACATTTTTGGGAGCATGATTCTGTATACAGATGACATTAGTAGTTACTGAGGAACAATACTTAGAAATCTTTTATTAGAGCAGTAAGATTTGTGGACAGGAGAGAACTGGGATGGGAAATAGGTATGGTCTCAAATAGTCAAGGACTCATCAGCTCTAACAGATTTAAAGATGTCTCCTTCAGCATCTCTAATAAGTAGGAACTACTTGGTTACTTCTGAAAACACAATGTAATTAATTAGAAGAATGCTTCAAAAAAATAATATTTCATATACCTTTCCTTATACCTAGCATTATTATACCTACTATTTCACTTACTGTACACTTACTGGAGCCAGCAAATGTAAAACTTTGCCTTTTACTTCGATTAATAAACCTATCATAAGTATATAAAAGATTGTTGGTCAGGAAAAGGTCACATGCTCCGGTAAGATTGTGTCCTTTAGATTTATTTTAACCTCACCTCTCTCCCTTGTAACTATATCACTTAACCCCTTTGTCTATAAAAATGTCTTTGCTGGCTCTTATACACATTTGTTCTGGTTTCCATCTTATTTCATATGTTGCCAAGTGACAAGTAACCACTGAAACTAAGTAGGTCACCTCAAAGTCTTCACTTTTCCAAAATGAATAAATTTAACCTTTTTTTTCTTTCTCTCCTAAGAGCAAATACTATGAAAGTCCAAACCTTTCTTTGACTGCTTTCTCTTACATATTCTCTGGAGCAGGAATATTTTGGAATGGAAATAGAATCAGGTTTGCTGAAAGACATTAACTAGCTTGTCCTTCTCATGGAATATCTGTCTGTCTGCCTGACAGTTTTTCATCTTTTTATTTCCACCCCCCCCCCAGCTATCTTCTCCTTATTTCTTACGATGTTTGGATTTGTGATCTTTTTCAGCAGCATTTTACTTTTTCAGCAGCATTTTGCTTTTTCAGCAGTGTTTTGCTTTTTCAGCTTCTATGGCCTCAGGAATTTTTTTCCAATAAAGTCTAAATCATGGTCATGAAGTATATGATGATAATATATATGGTCTATTTTCATAGTCATTGTTAATTTCAGGAAAAAAATAAAGTAGAATTCTGGTTTTTAAATTCATTTATTGATATTAAGAAAAAGGTATAGGTAATATTACCAGCCTATTGATATTGCTTTGACATTAGTCTGAAGAAATAGCTTCTCACAATTTTGTAAAGTTTGGTTAAAGTGGGGAGAAGAGAAGATTTGACAGTAAACAATTGTTATGATTTGCTCCTGGCAAAAGTTCCTGGAATCATTAGTATCTCTCCCTTCAGTGGCCGTGGCTATTTGTGGGACCCCTTTTACCTTGAGGAAAGAAGCCAGCTAGAAATCATACAGACAGTACAAAGAAAGTTGAATTAGTTGTTCTGGAGGTGGTTACTGTTCTATAGGAAGTGGTTCATGAGTACAAAAGGAGGAAGTGGAACTCAGAAGAGAGATGTATGAATTTTGGTGGTGTTAGCCTAACCACAACTAACCACTCATCAAGTGGGTACTAGATAGCGGATGGAGAAATTCCAGCATGGCTACAGCACTCCTGTCCTGTCCCATTTTCCCAGATTGACAGCTGCATGTGTGTTGTATCCTATGCCAGAGGAGTGAAAAGATGCTGTAACCTGCAACCCTCCACTGATGTTGAGATCTCAGGGGGTCATCCTACTCATCATATTTGGGGAACATTGCTATGAGGCCAACTTGTGATATCCATGTTTTGTCATCTCTTTCTCATCCTGTTCTACCATCCTGGACACTACTCTGGATGGCATAATTATTCTACCTTTAGGGGAAAAAAAAAAGTAATTCTTCACTTGGCATGATTGAGTTGCACCTCCAAAATCCTTTAGCAACACAAGACAGCTTCATTGAAAAGAACATCCCAAATTACCTAAGCTCCTTAGCTACTGTCATAGTTTAATCCTGGGTGGATGCCAGGGACACACCGAAGTCACCCTCTCATTCCTCCCTGCAAAAAACAGTGCAGAGAAAAATATAATACAGTAATACTTTGTTGCATTGTGACCCCTGCATTGCAAATGCACTGATTTGCAAGAAATTTTATCTGTCAATTTGACTCAGTGCTTCATGGAGCTTCCCAGCCAATGCATGCACAGTGCCTCTGCTTTGTTGAGGGGCGGCACCAGCGCTCCCTGTGGGGTGGGACTGGCCGGGCCCCATGGGGACGGCATGTGGAGCCTCTCACTCACCGTCTGTGGCGTTTATGGCCTAGCAGCACCTAACCCCATCCCCGCCCCGCTCCTGTGTGTCTCCATGCCCTGTCCCTACAGTGAAAGGTTCACGCCATGGTATGCCCTGGGCGGCTGCTGGGATCCTGCGCAGCACCACCACAAGCCACACCATCCCCTGTTACTCTACGTCCAGCCAGGAGACTGACTCCCACTGGGCATGTACTGTTTCCACAGCTACAGGCGGGGAAGGCAATGCAGTCTGTACTCAGGGACTGCACAGCCGGTGCACCTGGTGATGACGTAGTCCCAGGGAAAGTGCCCCATGAAAGTGGTGGTGGGTTGGCCTTGGCAGCAGTGGGGCAAGCTCTACATGCTGGGACAGGGCAGTGGCAGGATGTGCCCAGGATGCCGCCGCAGCTGCTACACCAGAAGGAGGCTTCTGTTCCCCCATGCCCTACCCCCACTGCAGCAGGGGGAAGAGGTGCTCTGCCGGGTCTATACGGTCAGCGCTACCTCTTCCGGGACCAGCAGATGTTAAAGGGAAAGAAACTCCAACACCAATGACAACCCCCACCATAAGAGTCACTGTGTGTCACAGTGTTGCATAGTTAAGGTTTCCCAGGCTCCATGAGCACCAACCAAAGCCCAGGGACACCCATTCCCTGCCACAGCCCCAGAGCTTCCCCCCTGCAGTGGCAGTGCAAGCATGAGCAGTGGCAACAGCCTGTCAGCAGATGTGGAAGCAGCAGCTTGACCGAAGAGAAGCCCAGGGATTCCCTGGGAGGTCTCCCCAGGCAGAGAGGACTCAGAAATGCTTCCCTTTTCTCCCCTGTGCTGGGAGAGCCTGTGGGGAGGAGCAGAAAATGCTCCCCAGTGCTCCTGATTGGCTGGGGGTTGGGTGATGTGCATGGCCTGTGTGCATATTAATGACCCGCACGTGTCTGCGAATTAGACATTTTGTGACACCCTGACAAGACCCATTCCTTGCAAAGGGTGAAGTATTACTGTAAAGGGGTCTCACAATAGAGATAAGGATGATCAGAAATTGCTTACCAATCATTGTCACGGGCAAAACAAACTCCAAGTGGGGATATAAAGAATTTACAGTGATCCTCTGCATATTTGTGATCCGTAATTTGCTGGATCCAAATACAGTTGGCCCTCTTGCACTTCACGTCCCCCATACTGTGTCTTTAGATCTAAGCGGCATGATGTTTTAGTGAGGTAGGAGACCTGTTTCACAAGTACGCATGCACGACCTGCAGCCGTGGTAGTCCCGGACCTGGCCCAGGCAGTGGAATGGGCGGCAGTGGTGGCTCGGGCTGCAGCGCGGGCAGCATGGGCAGCGGTGGGG
>WEKX01027849.1:64841-77428 GCA_013390025.1 Pitta sordida
GGCTCAGACGCCATTCCACGTGGAAGCTGGGCTGCGTGGGTTCGAATTAAGACCGGGTGTGCACGGTATAGGAGACCCAGGTGGTGTTGTGGCTGATTTTTCAGCAGGTTGTGCAACCTCAGCACGTGCGCAGAACATATCACAAACCTGTCAGCATGTGAATATATAATGAGCTCATGAATATATAATTGGTCCCCCCTGCCGTTGCCACGCACCAGACTTGCCGTATGTGCTTCATTCTCATCATTTCAGAGAAAGGGGAGCCGGTCCCATCTCCGTGAAGCCGGGACTGCTGCTGCGAGGCCAGCACAAAGGCTCTGGGGCCATGCCTGCACTTCTGGTCATGGCGACATGGCACTGCTGGAAACCGGGGGATGGTGGGGGATGGTTGCTGCTGCCAATGCCAACCTTGGGGTGGTGGCAGATGGGAGATTTAAACCCCGGGTGGTCAGTAGCAGAGCCACTGACTCGGCACAGTGTTTCAGCTCTGCCCACACTGGCATGACATGGGTGACATAGCCTGGTGTGTCCCAGTGCCAGCGGCGCAGACTCCTGACGTCAGAGTCTGACCCTTGTGCTGGAACCAGAACCCCCTCTCACTGCCCAAAATAAAAGTTCCCTTATAGGAGGTGTGGAGGGAGGATAGGAGAGTGAAGGGGAGAGCTGCGGGCTGGGCAGCAGGCACACAAATGATCAGGGCTGGGCTGCAGGCGCTCCTGGTGTGGGATGCCTCTGTCCTCTGGTGCTGCTCTGGCTCCCGTCCACCCCTGCCCTGAGCATCTCAGATTCCGCTGCAGGAACAGGTCACAGAGAGACACCATCTCTTTTGCCCTGTGCAGCTGCTGCCGGCCCACGCTCCTGCAGACAGCCCCAGCAGGAGGTAGACCCCGGCTGCCACCCGCCAGGGATGGGGCAGGTGGCGGCAAGCTGGGTAGAAGCGACGATGGTCAACTTCCCTCCAATGACAAGATGTTTTGACTTCTGCCCTCCCTTCTGCTGTAACGGGTTGAAGGGTAGGTCAGAGCCACCAGCACTGCCAGGGGCATGACTATCATGAAGGCACCTGTAGCCCTCACATCTGCAAACACAGCTGAGCTGCTCTGCTCTGCTCCTGGCTCTGCACTGCCTGCTCAACACCTACTCCTGGCAGAAAGTCAAAAGCTTTGCTTGGGGCTGTTACATTCCTGGAAAAAGAAATCCCAAACAAAGCAACCCCTTAGAACAGCAGGGACTGTCCCAGCCTGTTCAGCTGTCGCTCCCGTCGCACAGCGCCAGGGTACGCAAGGCGCTGCTCCAGCCAGCACCGAACTCATTCCCCAAGCTTCCCCCAGAGTCGCGTTCTGGAGCAGTGTGCCGCCTCCGCCGTATTTGAACACAAGAGACACACACCAGCAACCAGGAAACCCAATAAGAACCTCGATAAAACCCATCACAGACAAAGCAGGGAATGGACAGTGGCAGGAAGCTCCACGCACACTCGGATCCACAGGGGGGCTGGGTGCCAGATTCCCAGCTCTGTGCTAGTTTCTGTACTTGGCAAAGCAGCTCTCTTCTGGGAGCTGGAAAGTGGCAAAAGGCTTTTCCTCCATTTTAGTGAGGCATTACAGAGGGAGCTGCACTCTCAGGACTGCCCTCCAGACTTTATTAGTGGAGGGGACATGGCTACAGGTGTGGTGTACATGAATACTTAATGAGTTCACTATGCTTGCGGATTCCAGGACTCACGTGAAGAGGGCCAGACCCAACAGGCCACGAGTAACAGGGGACTACTGTATTACTAACAAGATCAGAGCTTAATAGTGATAAGTATTATAAATCTTAAATTCCCTCCCATCTATCTCCTTACAGTTTCTACCTCCCTGTTCCCACAGCAGGTGGGGGGTGGGGCAGGAGTGAGGGTTAAGATCAGTTATTGTTCCTTGCTGCTGCTTCTCAGGGAGAGAGAGATGTCCTTCCCTGCATCTCATGGGGTCTCTCCCATGGGAGAAAGTCTTTCACAAAGTTGTCCAGCAGGGAAAGTTTAGGTTGGATGTTAGGAAAAACTTTTTCACTGAAAGAGTGATTCGCCATTGGAACAGGGAGGTGATGGAGTCACTGTTTCTGGAAGTGTTTAAAAAAAGGGTATATGAGACACTTGGTGCCATGTTTTAACAGATATGATGGTATTAGGTAATAGGTAAGGTAATAGGCAAGGTAATTGGTAATATGTTGGATTTGATGATCTCAAAGGTCTTTTCTAACCTTGTTGATTCAATGATTCTATGAATCTGTGAGTTCATCCCAGGGGCAGCAGTTCTTCAAAACACTGCTGCCTGATGAGTCATTCCACAGGGTGCAATCCTTCAGGACTGGCTTCTCCAGCATGGGTCCCCCACAGGGTGACAGGTCCTACCAGGAAAAGCCTTGCTTCAGTGTGGACTCCCTTTTCTTCATGGGCCACAGGCCCCCACTGGGCCTCTGCTCCAACTTGGGGCTCCCACAAGTCACAGCCTCCTTCCAGCACCCACCTGATCCAGCATGGGTTCCTCCACAGCTGCAGGTGGACCTCTGCATCCCTGTGACCTTCCATGGGTTGCAGAGGGACAGCTGCTCCACCAGGCCTTCACAATGGACTGCAGGGAAGCCACAGCTCTGACATCTGGAGCACCTCTTCCCCCCTTCTTTGGCACTAACCTTGGTGTCTGCATTGCTGTTACATCTTCTCACTGCTCTTCTCTTGAGGTCACCATCCTCCCTCCTCCGCCTAACTGTTTCTTCCTTCCTAAATATGTTACCACAGAGGCATTTCTGTTGCTCCTGATTGGTCGGGCCCTGGAAAGTGATGGGTCCAGCCAGGAGCTGACTGGCATTAGTCCTGCGTTATGCGGGAAGCTTCCAGCAGCTTCTCAAAGAAGCGTCCCCAATAGGAACCCCCTGCTACCAGAAACCTGACCTCAGAAAACCCAACACAGTAATGCTGTTTAACATTTTTCCAGTCATTCTAATGAGAGTAGGCAGTTCCTGCATATGGAACTTTTAAGCTCAGTTATTTAAAAATGATTTTGCTAATACTAGTTGAACTGAGTGTTATATAAAACCAGAAACCAAGAGTTATTTAAAAAAACAAACAGAAAAAAGGAAAAATATATTGACCGATACAAAAGATCTTTTTTACAACCTCTATTTATTTGTTGTCTTATCTGTGGATGTTTTTGCATGCTCTAGTACAATGAAAGCTACTATTAGTCATTTAAATTATAAATGTCACTTAGTGAGTAAATAAATGTTAACCCTCAAAGTAAGTTCTTTGACTAATTGCTTTGAAAAAATCCTCTTTACAACTACCTGAAGTGGTTGCCAATCTCTTTTCCCAAGTAATAAGTGACAAGACAAGAGGAAATGGCCTCCAGTTGCTCCAGGGTAGGTTTAGATTGGATATTAGGAAAAATGTCTGCACTCAAAGGGTTGTCAAGTATTGGAATAGGCTGCCCAGAGAAGCACTTGAGTTACCAAGCCTGGAGGCATTTAAAAGGCATGTAGATCTGGCAGTTAAGCTCATTAATAACATCACCAATGGCCTCAAGGAGATCAAGGCACAGCCCACTATGCTCACAATAACACCAATGCACTTTGATCGTTCTCACCCAGAAGAGGGAGGACTCTCACACTGGACTGCCCTGTGGCACTTCCTGATCGATCATGGGGAGGACATGATGCAGTGGGACAAAAAGCTGACCTGCGTCTTGGAAAGCCAAGTCCAGGAGACCAAGGACAAAGAGTGGGCCAAAGGCACCAAAGCAAAGAAAGTGACTGCTGTCCCAGTGTCCAAGAGACAGAAGTCCAAGGGTGACAGACAGAATTATGATCCCTCGCACCTCTTGCATGTATGCCCCACACAGATATGATGACCTAGACAAGTGTTAGAGTGGCCCTTCCTCCCACGAGGGGGAGGATAGGGAAAAACGGATCTAGGGAGGGTAGGGAAAACCGGATCTACTGGGCAGTGTGGATTCAATAGCCTGGCACATCTGAACCACAATGGTATGAGGCATCTGTGCACATGGAAGCTCAATGCACATTGATGCCATCAGAACATGTTGGGCCAGAATAAGTGTCGGTTATTTGGGTGACAGAAGCCTCGCAAGAGTTGTCTCTGGTGGAAGCTGAGGTGAGCTTGACTGGGAATGAGTGACAGTAACACCCCATTATGACTGGCCCTGGTGTCCCATGCATTCTAGGAACCAATTACTTGAGGAGTGGTACCAATGGGTGTTTGGGATTGCTGCTGTGGAGACAGGCAAGACAAAGGAGTTGAGTGCACTGCCTGGTCTCTCAGAGAGTCCCTGTGTTGTGGGACAGCTGAAGGTAGATGACCAGCAGGTTCTAATTGCCACCAAGACTGTGTATTGCAGGCAATACCGCACCAATAGAGACTCTGTGACCCCCATATACAAGATGAACCATGAGCTAAAGAGCCAAGGTGTGGTGAGTAAGACCCACTCACCTTTCAACAGCCTCATCTGGATGGTCCACAAGCCTACTCAGGAAAGGAGATTGACTCTGGATTATCGAGGCTTGAATGAAGTGACTACATCACTGAGTGCTGCTGTGCTGGACATGTTGGAGCTCCAGTATGAGCTGGAGTCGAAAGCAGCCAAGCGGTATGCCATGACAGAAATTACTAACGCATTTTTCTCCATCCCCTTAGCAGCACCCTGCAGACCATAGTTTGCGTTTACCTAGAGAAGTGTTCAATATACCTGGAATCATCTACCACAGGGATGGAAACATAGCCCCACCCTCTGCCATGGACTGATCTAGGCAACACTTGAGAAAGGCAATGCTCCAGAACATCTGCCATATATTGATGATATTGTTGTATGGGGAGACACAGCTGAAGAGGTGTTCAAGAAAGGGGAGAAGATAATTGAGATTCTATTTGGAGCCTATTTGGCAATCAAGCAGAACAAAGTCAAGGGACATGCCAGGGAGATCCGGTTCCTCAGAGTGAAATGGCAGAATAGATGTCATCAGATCCCAACAGAGGTGATTACAAGATCACAGATTTGTCTCCACCAACCAACAAGAAAGAGATCCAAGCATTCCTAGGTGCCATTGGTTTTTGGAGATGCATATTCCTGAGTATAGTCAAATCATGAACCCTCTTCACCTAATGACAAGGAAGAAGAATGATTTTCAGTGGAGTCCAGAACAACAGCAGGCTTTTGAGCAGATCAAGCGTGAGATTCCTCACATGGTAGCACTTGAACCAGTCAGGATGGAACCAGATGCTAAGAACACACTCTTCTCTGCTGCAGGGGACAGGGGTTTACCCTGGAGTCTTTGGCAGAAGGTTCCTGATGAAGCCTGAGGCCGACTGCTCAGATTTTGGAGTTGGGGCTACAGAGGATCTGAGTCGAACTAGATGCCTACAGAAGAGGAGATCCTAGCAGCCTATGAGGGGATCCAGGTGGCCTCTGAAGTGATAGGCACCGTGACACAGCTCCTCCTGGCACCGTGACTACCAGTCTTGGGGTAGATGTTTAAGGGGAAGACCCCTTCCACACACCTAGCTACTGATGGCACCTGGAGCAAATGGATTGCTCTGATCTCATAGCATGCTCGAATTGGAAGCCCCAGTCAACTTGGAATTCTGGAAATCATTACGAACTGGCCTAAAGGTGAGAGTCTCAACCTGACAGATGATAGTGAGGAAGAGAAAATTACACATACAGAAGAAGCTCCGCCATACAATCAGCTGCTCGAGGGTGAGAGGCAGTAGGCCATTTCACCAATGGCTCCTGCTACCTTGTAGGGATGAACTGGAAATGTAAGGCTGCTGTTTGGGGACCACCAAACTAGCCATGAAGCAACTGAGTGAGAAAGTGGGTATCGTGGTTTCTCATGGTGCTGAAATGGACAGCTCCTGGAAAGTTAAAAAAACTTCTTCTGTTTTCATTCTTCTCCCTCTGTTTATTTTATTTTTTCTGCTGCAGCCGGGACAGGGTAGCAAACCACTCCGCCAGATAAGAAGGTGGTGGAGCAAAAACTTCAGGACGCCAGCAACATTGCAAGCAGATTTTGCTCCCTCACCCTCCTTCCCTCTTCCTCCTGAGGGTTTTGCCTGCATGGCCCAGCAAGTCCCTGTGCCCCACTGGTTTCCTTTCCTCCCCCTTCCCATCTGTTTCTCATTTTCCCTCCCTAACTGCGAGAGCACCCTGTTTTTCCTTCCCCCACCCCTCCACTCAGTGTCCACGTGTTTGGTTTTTTTTGCTCTCTCTCTCTTTGCATCCAGTGCCTTTTCTCCTTGGCTGGCTTGGCCCGGGTGCGAGAGAATCCGCCATTTGCATGTGTTTGAGCCTTTGTTCTCGTCCTCTTGGCTCAGGAGCTCCCCTCTACCTGGTGGCCAGAGAGCAGTACTGCAGGCGTGGGGCTCCCCAATGCCACCTGCCAGCCAGAGGAGAGCCACTGTAGCTCCTGCCCACTAGAGCGCCCCCAGCTGCGTCCCGGTGGTATGACAGCTGGAACATCATTTCAAGGGGAAAAAGACCTAGGGATTGGGAGAATTAGGGATTGTTGTTGTTACTGTTTATATGTGACTGGTTTACCTTCTTTTTTCCCTGGTTTTCTTCCTTGACATTCCTTAACCACCGTGCACTCAATTTTCAGTATACATTAATAAAGTCTGCGTTTTGACCTCTAGCTAGTCTCTTACCAATTAATAACAACACTTACTGGCCTCTAAAGGTCACAGTGGGTCGAGCCAGTTGGCTGAATTAAAAGCTGTGCAGCTGGCTTTGGACATTTTCCAGTGAGAGAAGTGGCCAAGACTAGATTTTTACACCAACTCATGGATGGTGGCCAGTGTGCTGTGGGGGTGGCTGGACCATTTGAAGAAAGTTAAGTGGCAGTGCAGAGGAAAACCCATCTGAGCAGTTGACATATAGAAGGACATCACCATCAGGGTAGAGAGGCAGACAGTCAGAGTTTGACACATTGATGCTCATGTCCCAAAGAGCTGGGCCAATGAAGAAAACACCAACAATGCTTGAGCAGATCAGGCAGCCCACAGTGAGATGTCACAGGTGGATCTGAACTGGCAACACAAAGGGGAGTGGTTTATAGTTCAATGGGCCCATGATGCATCGAGCCATCAGGGTAGGGATGCCACATATAGATGGGCATGAAACCAAGGGGTGAATCCAACAATTGACATAATCTACCAATTATCATCACCCACGATTGTAAGATCTGTGCTGCAATCAAGCAGGCCAGAAGAGTGAAACCTCTGTGGTCTGGTGGGAGGTGGACAAAATACAAATATGGAGAAGCCTAGCAGATCAACTGCATTACCTAGCCAAGGACCCGCCAGGGTAAGCACTATGGAGGCCATGACCAGCTGGCTGGAGATGTACCCTGTCCCACATGCAATGGCTCAGAATACCATCTTGGGCCTTCAGAAACAAGTCCTGTGGTGATATGGTATGCCTGAGCGAATTGAGTCCAATAATGGGACCCATTTCAAGTACCATCTAGTCACCACCTGGGCAAGAGAGGATGACATCGAATGGGTGTTCCACATTCCTTACCATGGACCAGCCTCTGGTAAAGTGGAGACATGTAATGGGCTTCTCAAGACCACCTTAAAGGCACTGGCTGAGGGGACTTTGAAGAACTAGGGCCGACATCTGGCTGAGGCCACTTGGTTAATACCAGAGGTTCTATCAACAGAGCTGGTCCTGCCTAGTCCAAAGCCCTTCATACCACAGATGGGGATAGAGTTCCTGTAACTCATCTGAGAGGTCTGATAGGGAAAGCCATTTGGGTGAATCCTGCCTCCGGCAATGACAAACACTTTCAGGGGATTGATTTTGCTCAAGGATTTGGTTGAACGTGGTGGGTGATGCAAAAAGATGGACAAACACAGTGTATGCCCCAAGGAGACATGATTCCTGCCTGAATACGAATACCTAGGAACAGTTTTTCATTTGTGTTGACATGTATATATGTATATGTATATAGCTGTAAGTTCTCCAGTTCTGTATGTCAGGGAAAAAACAGAAAAAAAACCTTTTAGGGGTGAATAATATATTTGGGTGATGCAGAGGTTTCTTTTTAAATGTTTACAGAAGAAAAGTTTTAACTATCTTTTTTCTTTCCCTATTTCTTTCTTCTCGCCTGTCCTCCCTCCCCCCCAAGTTCAGTGGGGGGGGAGAGACCAGGGGAAATGGGGAGGATTCGTGCCAAGGTTTGAGAGTCTCCTAGGCTGAGTGTAAGGAGAGTTTGGCCCCAGGAATTGCCTGGGAGAGAGGAGAGTGACCCCCAAAAGGTTTGCTTACCAACTTATGAAGCCATGATGTTAAGCATGGATGCAGCCATTTCTTCTGCAACCAAGGAATCTTTCTGCCTTGGGACTGCCCCTGAGAATGCTGGGATGGCATGTGGAACACTGGGAGTTGTAGATGAACTCACTGCCCTCTGCCAAAGGGTGACACTAAGCTGCCAAAGAGAATGGGGACCTAAGTTCCCTAAAAGCCTTGGTTTCCCAGGCTTTTCTCTTTAGAATGATGGGTAGAGAGCTTATAAGTATGGCTGCACAGCTTCAGCCTGGGCTTTTTGCCTCGGTGGTGTTGTGAGAGCTGTTGCTACTGCAGACTGCTACAGCTGGAGTTGCTGCCTTGACTTAGACTCCCTGCTTTCCCTGCCTGTGCTGCTGTTTCCCAGTGCCTTCCTGCCTGGACATAGTCTGCTTCTCTGCTGAGGAGGGGAGAACTTTGGGGCCTGGATCCAGCTTCTACCAGCTTCTCTGTGAGTTCGTCTGTCAGCTTTTCTTCCCTTCTCCCTGAGAAACACCTTCTCCTTGAAAAGGTACGGGATACAATCCCCGACTGTTGCCTGGGAGGGCAGCTTGTATTCTGCTACCCCCAGCATTTAGTTACCTGAGGGATAATCTGTTTGTGTGGGTGGCTGGGGAATGGCTGGGGTGTTTTCCTGTTGTTTGCCAGTGTCAGTTTGATTTATGTACGATCATTCATCCATGTATATATATATATTACGTATACAGCGAACCCCCGTTACTCGCGGGCTGTTGGGTCTGGGTCTCCTCCCGCAAGTTATGAAATCTGCAAAGATAGCAAACCCACTACGTAGTCGAGTATGCCACGCCCGTGGCCACGCCCCCTCCCCATATAAGGTCTGGAGGATGGCCCTGAGAGCGGGGTTTGCCTCGGTTGTCTGGCTGTGTTACGCCGAGGCAGGCAATGAGCGCCGGGCGACGACTGCTGAGCGCCAAGCTGCGGGGCCGGTGGTGAGCGCCGAGCGGTGGGGCGGCTGGCAAGCACCAATACCCTTGCCACGGGGTGGGCACCGTGCCCCACAGCGCGGGTCCGGCGCCATTGCCCTCACCACAGGGCGAGCACCATGCCCCTCGGCACGGGGCCAGCTCCGAGCGCCAGCAGAGCGGTGGGCACGAACCCTGGCACACAATGGCACACACACAATGGCCACCCCATCACCCCATCGTGTAGTCCGGTGGAGAACAATTCTACCCATACAAAAACACATGTTTACACCAAACACATCCCGGGCGCGCCATGCCAGCTCTCGGCTGGGACCAATTTACATATTCATGAGCAGACGGGGCCCGCTGTGCTCACCCTGTGAGCGGCAGGGGAGAGGGGCGGGGACGGCTGCGCTCGCAGTGCAAGTGGCGATGCTGGGAGCCATGCCAGATGGGGTCCTGGTACGTTCTGGGCATGCACCGAGGTTGCACAGCTTGCGGAGAAATCACCCTCAAATACTGAAGTTCGCAAATAGCAGGCCAGGAACAAGCAGGGGCTATCTGTATGTATATATATGATTATATTTATATTGTTTATATTTCTTTCAATAAAGTTGGTGTTTTCTCTAGCAGTTTCTTACCCATTCTTCCTTGATAACCCCCTAGTGTCCAAACCAGGAAAACTAGACAGTGTCTCTTTAAATATATTTAGTTGTCTGGATATTTGAGGCCTAAGGTCTCAGTTGCTGAAGACTTTGGGATTCCACAGTATGTCTTTTTGTTATGTTAATATTTTTTCATTCGAGTTCTTGCAAGAGAAGCTGTTGTACACTGCATACACAAAACAGCAGCAAAGGTGCAACCCTCTTCTTTATCTTTTGCTGGTGTTTCCACTACCTCCAAGTCTAAGGTCCATTTCAGAGGCTCCAGTGGGACCAGCTAAAAATGGATACAAAGATAGAAATTCAGGTAAGCATAAAAGTTACCCTACACCAGTTTGTCTGCTATACTTGCTGAATAGTTTGACAGCATGATAAAACTTACCTTTGGTACAAAAAGGAAGAAAAAAATAATAATTTTGGATTTATATTGTGCCAAGAATCCTTCTCTGGCTATGCATACAGGCTATCACAGAAGTGTAATAGCTACAGTCTGCTTTTTCAAGGAGTTTTCATAACAGCAATCCAAGGTTGCCTGACTAACATATTGTCATACCACAGTCCTGTATTTCACCTGTAAAATCTGTTGCATCCACACCATACACCAGTCAAGATAATGCTACAGATAGACAGGATCCCACCTTTTTCTGCCATGGGCCAAAGCAGTTTCATACATCCTGTGTTGGTATCATGACTCAGCCCTTCTGCATCCTTACTTATTTTGGCACTTCAATCATAGCTCATATTTTTGACACAAGGTAACTGAAAAGGTGGCTCATGAAGCTGGTCCAAAGATTGCTGCGTGGAAGCCACAGTTTTTGTGACCTGCCTTGTGATCTCATCATGTGCACAAGGTATCCATGTGTTCACCACTAAAATCATGTCACTGTAATTGATACAATCCATCTAATTCTCCTGGTCATTATTTCACTAACAGTATGACACAGTTGCTACTATTTGATACAAATTGAAACAGCCTCTTCCTAAAGTGAGACAGCTTCATGTCTCTTAAGGGCAAGAATATACAATTCTTAATTGTGGGATCATGTGGATTTTTAGAATACAAAAGAGATGTGGGCAGATAACTTGAGGGAGGGGCTGGGGAGGGGGAAGCATATGCATGATAATTAATGGTCATGCCATAAATTTAGAGACAATTTACGCCTCTGAAGTGCATCAGTAGCATGCATCTAAGGGATTATCTATCCTGGTAGAAAAAGAATGGGGTGGGGAGGGTGTCAGCTAGCCATATTTGACTAATAACAATTAGTGATTCAATCTTTTTACAAGGACTGTTATACTGTTGCTGTTATTGTGGGTCAATCATTGCCTAAGAGGCAACATTTGATGCGTCTAAAAGCATCAGTCACCCTCTGTTCGGTTTCATCCTAATCTTTGGGTAGAATATCTAAGATTATGTGATTTTTCTGGGAGCAGTTCTCTGGAAAGGCACCACACTGCTTTTAATGCAAGTCAGCAGCGGTATAAGAGACAGCTATGTGACACAGCTTAAATGTCCATACAGGCACACCAACTTTTGCAGCATAGGTTCCTTGTCAAATTTTCAGTCTGTAAAAGTTCTTAGAAAATAATTTTATGTCTTCTTTATAGATAGGGAGAGTAAAAAATAATTAGAACAATTATAACCTCCAGGGTGCACCACACCTGACCAACCTGATCTTCTTTTATGAACTGGTGACTCACCTGGTTGATGATAGAAAGGCGGTGGATGTTGTGTACTTGGATTTTAGCAAAGCCTTTGACATGGTTTCCCATGGTAAGCTTGAGGTGAAACTCTCAGAGCATGGATTGGATAGAAGCATTTTATGTTGGTGTTCTGGTTTGAATGTTTTTCTCTGGCAGCAAGGGGGACAGATTGAGCCCCCGCTGCTGCCAGTGATTCAAGGTCAGAAAAGCAGATAACGGCACCTCTGTGAACAACATAGGAGAGAAAGAAAAAAACCCCTTAGTAACAGAAAGTAGATGACCGGGTCAGGACGTGTGTAAGAAGCTGAAAGCCATGAAGGCCCCCCCCAGGCCTACTAGAGAAGGGGTAGGAAGAATTCCAGGCATCCCGCTGATGTTTGTGGAAAGGAACAAACCAATGGAAGAGAGAGAGAGGAACCAGTGATGCAGAATCCACCTGAAGCCACGACTGAAGATGAAGAAACTTGCTGCAACAGCAGCAGATGTTTTTCGGAGCCGGAGCTGAGCTCAGCAGAGATCCTTTGGACAGATGTTTTGTGACAGAATTGCATTGTGGTAGGATCTGAACTATGTATTTTGGGATGAGCTCATATATGAAGCAGCAGAGTAGCACTTCAAACACTGTATCCTGTGCTGTGACTCTCGGACAACAGAGCATGGAAGAACTTTATGGAAGGGCAGAGAGATAGTGCCTACCCTGGATCTGGTCAGAAATACCAACTTGCCTGGCTTATCCCCTACCACTGTTCCCCCTTTGTCTCCTGGTCGAAAAAGGGAATATGAGATCTGTTCTAAGAGAAGGAGGGGTGGGGGGAAATGGTTGCCTTTAAAATGGTGCTTCTCACACATTAAGCTCTGATCTTGTTAGTTAATAAATAAATACTTTATATTCTTCATTTGTAGTTTGCCTTGCTTTTGCCTGTGGCCAGTTTTATTTTCCAGTTTTTTTCCTCCAGGAGAGG
>WEKX01027849.1:77514-96749 GCA_013390025.1 Pitta sordida
GTGACCTCATTGCTGTTTACAGCTACCTGAAGGGAGGTTGCAGTCGGGAGGGTGTGAATCTCTTCTCTCAGTCTGTCAGCACAAGAACAAGAGGAAGTGGCCTTAAGCTGTGCCAGGGGATGTTTAGGCTGGATATTAGGAAGAGTTTTTTCACAGAGAGGGTGATTTCTCATTGGAATGGTTTGCCCAGGGAGGTTGTGGAGTCACCATCGCTGGAGGTGTTTAAGAAAAGACTGGATGAGGAACTCAGTGACATGGTCTATGCGATGAGGGGCTTTGATGGATGGAGTGTGGTGCCTATGACTCCAGGGTTGTGCGTTTGATCCCTGGTTGGGCATTCATTTGGGAGTTGGACTAGATGATCCTTGGGGTCCCTTCCAACATGGAATAACCTGGGAACCTGTGAACAGACATCACATTCAGCAGATAGTCAAACAGGTGAAGAATGAACCACTTAAGGGTTGGTGCTAGTTTGGCTTTTGAGAAGGTTTTTTGGAATCTTTTTCGCTCACTCTTGCCAGAACTCCTTTTGTTTTCCAGTGTCATGGAAACTTACTAAATAAATGTGTTTGAATCCAGGCTTGACCATACTCTTGAGGGTATATTATTTTAGATAAAGGATATTTTATGAAGATACTTTAAAGGTGATGAGGAAATTAATTCGATAATGCACATTATAACATCAGTGCCTTCATGTTTTCAACTTATCAAGTTATCTATCACAAGGACAGATCATATAACAGTTTTAAGAGATATGCAGTGGTACAAGGGAACACAGAGTGATATTCCACTTTGCTTAAATTAAGATGTTAAATTGATAGCCATGGTTAACAACTGAATTTTTACTACATAGAACTTTTTATTCCCAGATCTGAAAGCCTTTCAACAGTCTGTGAGATGATGATATCCTTTTTCTATAGAATAGAGAAATTATATGTATAGAGGTTAAGTAGCTTATCTGATAGACTTAGAGGTGATACTGGCAATAGAAGTCACACCTTCAAGCAGTACTGTCTAAGGGTTTTAAGTGGCTATAGAAGTGTCAGTTAGAAAAAGGTTTTACTTGAGGCTTTTCTCCTAATCCCACGTGAATCTAGAAAGCTTCAAGACTTCAAACCTATGGTCGCACTAATCTACCAGCTTTACAAACTTAACTTGTAAGCAAGATCAGCTTTATTACTTTCAGCAGATTCAAGCTGCTTAAATTAGACTGAGCATGAGTTTATCATAAAGTCTCAACCAACACAATTTTAAGGCTTGTAATGTTAAATAATTCACGTTTAAATTAAGCCCTCAGAATTCTTATGTCACCTCACTTTTTACTGTAAGTATTCTTTCTGTGGCATAGCAATAAACTCACTATATTTTATACTTATATGCTCTATTCACTTTTATGAGATACAATCATACTTATTGAACTGTATCTATAATATCTATAATAATTGTTAGAACAAATCTGTTTTACTTAGACAGTTTCAGAGATCCAAGAAGGTTGCATGAGGTTCTTGTCCCTACAATACATTCAAACTTAAAAGAACCACAATTTACACCATTATGGCAAGTAAAACTAGTAGTGTTTCCTGAAGTTTATTGATCTTTGACAACTTATATGCACTATAAGTAGGTTAAGTACTTCTTTCAATGTTGAGGATAAGTATTTTAAATTCACAGTAAATTTGTGCAAATTTATCTGTTGAAGGTGTTTTTTTCTCATAGGCTAAACGGGATATTTTCAGTTTGTGTATTATTTTCAGAAAAACTTCTTTTTGTTGTGCATGAGAAGTGATGGAAGTGCAAAGTATTGCCTCTGATTCCAGATAGATATTCCAATAAAGCTCAGATAATAGCTTTAAATCATGTGAGGAGTGTTCATTCTTCATAGGAGAGTTTTCAGTAATATCTTGTCACAGACTTTTCAACAGTTGTTAAAAATAGATACATTCTTCTATTTCTGTATACATTTTCTTATATTCTCAGTTTTCATAAGTTGAATCATATATCTGTGAAATACCTATTAACATTTGTCTTAACTCTCCCTTTTGACCAATTGACTTGTGTTATTATAATGGATAATTTTTTATTTGTTACACAACATACTCTCTATTTAGTAAATGTTGTGTCAGATGATTAGTAAGTACATAGACAGCACCAGAATTGTATTTCTGTTTACAGGAGAGTCTTCTGCAGTTCACTCGAATATTTTTGGCTGCTATCACAAAGATGAAGGCTCAATGACAGAGATAACTTACGTTGCCAAGAGGTACTCTTGCTTTGCAGAGGACCACAAGGAAGTAAAACAAGAGAATAAAGAGAAAATACTTGATTTACATCTTCTTGTACATACAGTGCATCTTAAATTATATTTTCCTTTGAAGATGGCTTCTATACTGCCACAAGCACCAAACTGACAATGAGATATAATTTATCTACAAGAGAAATATCAAGGTCAGAATTTCAAAGTGTAACCGTTGAGTGTAAGCAACAATAACTGTCTCGCCATTCATCACAGAACACATCTGCTAAGATTTATATATTCTATACTTAACATGTAGTGACTACATATTTTACTAACTCTCCTTGCCCTTTTTTCCTTACCTGTTGTTTTTTTTTCAAATCCCAGGCAGTCTTGGATATTTTGTGAGTCTGTATTTGGATTAAGACTGCACAATAAAGTACAATAAAATCCCCATGGTCTCAATTCCTTAGTATATATACGATCACACTGAAGTCAATAGGTTCGTTTAATAAAGTAAGATCCAGTTTATGAGGAAAAATATTATTCCTCTATATAAATTACTTGTCATTGATTTCCATTGTCTTAATTTCCAGGAAGATTCTGTATACTTTGATCTCTACCCTGCAATCCTTCTTACATTATAAAAAATTTCTGAATGAGGCCTTTCTTTCAATAGTGAGGGCAATGTCCTACAGAGTACTATTAACAAAGAAAGAAAAAAAATCTTTCACAGGTTATTCTGAGATGGAAGGGACCCACAGAATCCTAGCCTGTAGGTTTCTTTTTTTAATTGATTGAACAAAGTGAAAAGATTTTTGGTATTGAAAAGTTACATTACAATAGAATTGAAAATTTGAAAAAAAAATTATAGTTTGTGGAGAAAACTAAATAGTATAGGGAATTAATTTTGAGCTTAGGACAGTAAAATAACAGCATGAAATTTTAAAAGTAATATTCATTTAAGCTTCTTCTTAAAAACATTCTTCTTAGAAAGTAAAAGGTAATCCCAGGTCCACTTAATGTCTAAAAATCAAGTAGTTTTAATTATGCATATGATGCAGAGGGAACTATTAAGCAATAAAATAATTGTAATATGACTAAGGTCAAATAAGCAAGACAGTGGCAGAATGAGGAATATTATTCACTTTCCTTCTGTACTTATTATACATAAATGAGATGGAAATTAAAAAGTAATTAGAAGAAATATATTGAATTTGCATTCCTAATAGACTACAGAGTTTTGGCTTTCCTTTCTATGTTCTGTCAGGGCACAGGGGACTGATAAACATTTGCTGGTAGGTGCAGGATGTAGCTCAGCTGCAATACATTGATCTGTGTACCACAGGTTGCAACTGTTCCATAATTATGCATTTTATTCTGAAAGCATGGCTCATCATACTTTGTCATATTGGGACATACACTTGAGATTCGCTAGAAGTAGCCGTGCTATAGAATCTGAATGCAAATAGGCAACAATTTTATGTGTGGAAAAACATCATACAGCTTTAAAACTAGCCTACTGTTTGCCTTGCGTTGTTCTTGTCCAACATTTTATAACCTAAACAAATAAACCTTTACACTTAATATCACCTTTTTTTTCCTTTTTTTTTTTTTTTAATTATCAGGTGAAAGCAGGGCCTAACTTTAAGCTTTCTCATCTTATTAATGAGATCTCCATAAAATGTTCATTATATTCTTGTATTTACAAAATGTAACACTACTTGATGCTGCATTGTAGTGCCAGGTACAACGGTATTTCTACATATAATTTAGTACATATAAGTATAATTTAGCAGAATATCACAGTCATATGCTCGATTATAGATGACTTATGACTTCAAGAAGCTTATGACTACTCCTACCAGGTATTATTTGCTACAGATACTTTAGCTTTCAGGCAGATAATCTGCCCAAGAATGGCAATAGCCACTGACTGTTACTATTTCCTGTTCTCTTCTGGTTTAAAAAGCTGTCATAAGGGATTCCAGGCCATGTTATGACTATCCACACTATACATATCACCCACCTTCTTTAATTCTTTTAGAAAAATTGGTTGCCATCAATAAAGAGTACTGAAGGGAACAAGGTAAAGGGAAAAAGTTGAATGAGCTACTTTCCATACTTTTTTGCTTTCATCTAGGATAACCCAGATAACTTTTCTCTTAAAAATATAAAAAAACAAAAATTTTAAAAATAATGTTTTCATTCTCTGTTATTTTTCTTTTCTCCTGCCAATGAAGAAAAAGAAGGTAAATTATAAAACTGAACTCTACAAGTACAAAATATATATTTTTTTATTTGAAATTAAAAAGAATTGTCTTACATTCTAAGAATATGGTTCAAAATGAAACATTAATTTCAAAGAGTCTAAATAGAAATGTATAAAGTTTCATAAACATCTTTTCCACATGGAAAAAACATCATTAAATTTTTGGGATTGGCATTTAAGTCAGTAGTCTGGATGTGACTGGGTATCTGGATCTGATAGAGACTCCATTAAAAGATTCCATTCCTTGAGCGGGAGCTTCTGCTTTTTACACCAATGGAGCATCACGTCCATCTGCATGCTTGCAGGAGAGTGAAAAGGACTCCCATCCCTTTACAACTGTTTTGTGAACACAGCCTTGCACTTCCAAATGCATTGCATTTACGCACAGGTACTAAATGACACAGAACAGCCGTGTGTACCTCAGAGGAAAAAGTGTGTAAGAGGAAATGAGTCTACTTGCAGTAAACTTCAGGTTCACAGAGAATTTACAAAACACAATAAAATAAGTAAGCAAAATTACTATAGTTGAACTGGTAACAAAGTTCATATTGTCATTATATGAAAGGTCCATCTTTGGAGGAGACGCAATATCTTGTATGAAAAACAATACCATCCAATATGACACCACTGTGACATCACCTTGGCCTAGACAGACTGGATCATGAAAAATGCTACAGTTTTCTGAAGGTTTTTAATTAAAATGTATTAATTCTGTTATTTAAGGTATTCTAGTGTCAAAGAACTTAGGAAGTGAAAAACTATAATAGACTTATAAAACTGCCGTTAAAAGGGGAGATAATCCTGAACAGAAAAAAATTTTAATGCTGAAATATTAACACATTATTGAATATGATTATTGTATTATTTGAAAACTGAAGGATTGGTTTAGGGATGTAAACATTAATGATAATATTTTAGAATTCCTTCTTCTGCTAGCATCTAATAGAAGAAAAATACCTGTCATTTTCCATGTCATGAAAGACAATGGAATGCCTCAAAATGTGGAAAAATTCTGCTCAGAGAAAGAAGATCAAACTAAGTGTAAAGATTGAACTGTGTTCAGTACAGAAATTAATTTTCTTGCATCTCTATTTCTTAATTACAATGTTTTGTAACAGACAAGTGCTGATAAGAGTTTTCTTTGAGTACTTATTTAAAATAGAAAAGGTCCCATTTTTATAAAATAAATTTTCATCTCAAAGGTGCAGCACAGTGAAACCCAACTGGTTTGGGTCAAATTTCATTGCCTTTGCACATGGAAATAGTAGGCAAGTGGCTATTACTCTTTGAAATCTAATGTCTGAGGAATACATAGATAAAGTCAGAATGAACTTAAAAAAGGTAGAGAAAACCTGACTAACACAAAGAAAAATGATGTTCACTAAAGATACTGTTGAATTTGTGAATGTGTAATCCTTTCTAAGGAGTTTTCTTGTACAAAGTCTCTTTTACAATTTAATAAAAATCTCTTTGTATTTGGAATTGGATGACTGTAGAGAGAATTTAGCATTAAGGTATATGATTATCAAAAGCTCTTAGTACAATTTTTAAAAGTTAATAGTGCTAGGGGAAAAAAAAATCATGAAACAAGGATATAGGTGAATGCTGTGATAACTCTTAGGGAGCTAGTTCTCATTCAACAGAATTGCTGGTCCAAAGGGGAGTTGTATGGATCAAAAAGCTGTTTAAGTCAGTCAGAATGTTTCTACTCACTCAGTGGGAATTAAGAAAGGTGGGAATCCAAACAAGTAGATATGTATGTTTTGATGTGTGTTGCAAACTCCTACTGAAATCTCCAGAAATTTCTACCATTGAAGTAAAACAGAAAATTAGTCATGTTTAATGCAAGATTTGCACTGTAGTTTCTGAAAGTTTGACTTATTAGATTTTTTTTTAATGTTGGATTTGGGAACAACTGTGTGTATGAAAATCCTTCTACTACCCATAGTATGTACTGCACTGCTATAGATATGGTGATATTTAAATAACAAAGATGTGATTCTGATCAGATTAATTTATCGATTTTCTATTCTAAAAGTGTTAAAGTACCACCAGTGACATGCTCAAATTTTACAGTTATGAATAGGCTGAATTATATTATTCTAGAGGAGTGCTGCTGCAAGTCCTATGCCATCAAGCCCCTTTCCCATGTGGTCCAGACACTGTGATCACTATTGACATGATGCTGTCAGGTGTCAGCACAGGAGATACAGGGTCATGGAGAAGCCTCCACAGATCAATTTAAGCCACCCATAAAAAAGTGGGAGAAGCAAAAGTTTGGAAATAAGATTGATACAAACGATTATCTGAAATTTTTGTGGAGAGAGTAATTTCTCAAGTTGTCTCACATAAATTTGCTTCTCAGTATGCGTTCCAGGAAAAAAAATGCAGTGAAGTGGATTGAATAGGAAAGGAGCAAGTATGTATGTGCATGTTGGGATACTAGAGGTTCATTCCCTCAAGCCTATTTGAATTCTCTTGCTTTTCAGTGAGTCAGCATAGCAATTGTGCACTGCCCTCAGGGTCTGCAATCCTCTGTTCATTGGGGTAGAAATAATATTTTTCATTCGTTGTATTCTTAGCAACCCTCTTTGTTACCCTCTCAAAGGAAGTCATCCCTGGGCTAAACTTTTAGTCATTGGGGAAAGGACTATACAGCCTGGATGAGTACTGTTCTGCCAAACACAAGAAATGGCAACACTGGTTTTAACAATAATAGGGTACTTAAAAGAGTGTGAAGCAACCAACCTTTTTTATAATATTATGACTCCAGGAGCTGGGTCTAAATGATACACAGAGCCATTGACTTAATAGAACTGTAAAGAATCTTGCAGAGATATCACAGAATTTGCTATTCCTCACTCCTGTGGGGTGGGCATTGGAGGTGTCGCAAATCAACTCCCAGTCTGATATGGTTTTGCCTGGGATTTCAGATTCTACCCCAGATTGTCATCTTCCTGTCCTGTTGCTTGTTGTTGCCTAAGCAGCCTGAAAGTCTTTGTTTCATGAACCATGAAACTCCATTTGTAAGTGTTAAAGTCCAAAGGGAAAAAGGGATAGATATGAAATGAAATGCTGTGTGTAGCCTAGTGGAAAAAACCACCTATGCAGCAATATTTTAATGAAATAATTTTTGATTAGACCAGGACTATGCAGTGCATGCAATGCACTTTTCTATGAAGCTAGAAAAACAGCTTTAAAAAGGTTCTGAAAGTTAATATCCTCAGCTGGGTGTGAATAAAAGTTTGATGGTGGGTTTGTTAGTGGTGGTGGTTTTGTCCTTTTATAAGTAATTGCTTAGAAGAAAGATTATAGTAAATTTATATGTATTTGAAACTAGAATACTTGATTTTAATCTTGAAAATGTAATTTTTTCTTCAGTCTCTGATTCTCCTTTTTTAACATCTTGAGTACTGTGTCCAGTTCTGGCCTCCTCAGTTTAAGAAGGATGTTGAGCTGCTTGAGAGGGTCCAGAGAAGGGCGACAAGGATGGGGAAAGGACCGGAGAACAAGCCCTATGGGGAGCGACTGCAGGAACTAGGGTTGTTCAGCCTGGAGAAGAGGAGGCTCAGAGGTGACCTCATTGCTGTCTACAACTACCTGAAGGGAGGTTGCAGTCGGGAGGGTGTGAATCTGTTCTCTCAGGCTGAAGACACCAGAACAAAAGGACATAGCCTCAAACTACGCCAGGGGAGGTTTAGACTGAATGTTAGGAAGAGGTTTTTCACAGAGAGAGTGATCACTCAATGGAATGGTCTGCCCAGGGAGGGCATGCTGCACACCATGCACCAGGGCGAGTGTGCTGTGTACTGGGGTCACCATGAGTTGGGGACACTGAGCTGTGAGCCGGGCCTGCCATGAGTCGACCTCCCAGCAGCACGTGGGATCCTCACCAGGTGTGCTTGAAATTGGGTTTGGGTTTGGGTGCTCTGAGCGTGTGCTGTGTCTGGCAGGAGTGTAGCTTTAATCCCTGGAGGCAGGCTGTCCCCACACCCCTCTGGCAAGGCTGACGTAATGTGTATAAAGCATACACTCATAAGGGATGGAGTCTGTCTTACCCCTGAGAGAGCCAACTCAGCCCGCAGTGCATGGCAATCCTGCCCTGCAGCACACAGCGATCCCACCCTGTAGGGTGGCAGAGACACTCTGCATATGCACAGATGGGAAAATGTTGTGAAGAATCAGGGAAAGACTAGGGTGTCTTTGCAGAGAAAAATCTGCAATATACTGAAGCCACAATAGATGCACCCAAAGTAGCAAGAGATTACTGTATTAGAGAAAAAGAGTTTTCCAATATGAAGCTCTTTCATTCATGAAAAATTATTTCCAATTTAAAAAGTCATTAAAATTATAAAAGTTGTAAGAAAAAGTATCCACGACATGCCCCTAGAATATGCATATATATATGCCCAGTAATATGATATTTTAAGGTGGATACATACACGTATCACTTAACTATTGACAGATATATATGTTCAGAATATAGAATCACAGAATCAGAATTATAGAATCAATTGGGTTGGAATAGACCTCTGACACTATCAAGTCCAATCTCTGAGCTGACACCACCTTATCAAATAGACCATGGCACTCAGTGACACATCCAATCCCTTCTTAAATACCTCCACGTATGGTGATTCCACCACCTCCCTGGGCAGCCCATTCCAATGCCCAACCACACTCTCTGTAAAAAGCTTCTTCCTAACATCTCACTTAAACATCCCCTAGTGCAGCTTAAGACTGTGACCTCTTGCCCTACCTCTGGTTGCCTGGGAGAAGAAACCAACCCCACCTGGCTTCTAACTCCTTTCAAGAAGTTGTAGAGAGCAATAATGTCTCTCCTGAACCTCTTCTTTCCCAGGCTAAACAACCCCAACTTCCTCAGACACTCCTCACAGAACTTGTGCTCCAGTCCCTTCACCAGCCTTTTTGCCCTTCTTTGGACCTGCTCCAGGACTTAATATGTGGACTAACCAGTGCTGAGTACACGAAAAGTGAAACTTAAGCATCAAATTGAAAAAATTAACTTGCAGATGATCTTTAATTTGTTCCTCTACTGGACTCAGTGTAAAATACAGTTGACCCTCTTTTTTCACAGTACTGCGGGTCTGGTCGTCCCCTCCTCCCTCCCCTGCAAAGTACTCCATCTGCATACATAGACAGCTCTTTAATATACAAAGCTGTCCCATGCATAGTCCCGCCCCCCTCCCCCCCATCTCTGGAGCAGCTGTAGGCCATTCAGGGAAGCTCCTCATGTGATGTGGGTGGTCAAGGGAGCAAAGGGTGTCCCCTCTGCCCTGTCCCTGCCGGGGGAGTGCCCAGGAATCCCTGAGCCCATACCACCATCATAGTGAGTCCCAGACTTTGGCTGCAACCACTGTGGCAGCTGCAGCAGGCAGAGAAGGCACCACGGGGCTATACGTACTTCTGATCCCTCCCTGCTGTGTTCCCTCCTTTGGGACACGTGTGGCAAGGCACAGCGGCAGCTGTGCTTGGCTTTGCAGACCTCTGCTGGCTCACCAGCACCGGCAAAGCTTCTGCTACCATCCTACTCGCATGTTTCAATGATGAGTACTTCTGGATAAAAAAAAAAAGTCTCTTCAAGCCTGGGAACCCAGGAATTTCTTTTAATACGGGACATGTGTGTGTAAATATCTCCTTTGGGATGTGGGGGTGGGCGAGAGGAAGGGAGGGAAGGGAATGGGCATAAGAAGCTCCAAACAGGGCACACAAAGGCAGCAGTCAGAGCTGCAGGAGGGTGGGCAGGGAAGAGTGGGGCAGTAGGAGCTGTGCTTGGCACCTTGGGAAGGATTCTTTACATGCACTGCATACTGTGCCTACTGCGCACGGCAAGCAGAACCACTTCGTCCATAACTGGAGAGGGCTCCCTACCTCCTACAGGTGACCCAAGGCCATCGTGGGACTGTGAGGGTCATGCCAAGCCATGCAGCACTGCTGAAACCAAGCTTGGGTTGTCGCAGCCCCTGACAGATGTTCCAAGACTTAGTGCTGGTCCCAGCACTGGGGAGGCTGGGGGATGGTAACAGCACAGCAAATGTTGGGCAGGAGTGGGAGTATTCAGCCCAGCTCCTTCCCTTTGGAGCTGTTGTCTCACTTTTTCATGCGCTGCCACAGCACACACGTTTCAAGTGGAGTTTCAAAGGCTGTACTCTATGCTCAGGCTCATGCTGATGTTCTGGGAACACTCTGAGTGCTGGGTCTAGCCAGAGAACAGCCAAGCCCTGTCAGCAAGTCAATGATCATGAGGCAGCACTGTCCACTGGCAGCACCGGCCCCAACCCCACTCCCACTGGCGTCGTGGGGTCCTGGAGCCTATAGGCTTTAATTGGGGGGACCTTGTCGGCCAGCATGCTCTTGGCAGCAGCATTACCATGGCAATGCGACTCAGCAACAAAGCAGCCAGCAGCTTATAGATTCACATGTTAATCAGGGTACTTGTCTTAGTTAACATGTATCAAGAAAAGCCAATGAAGGTACATACAGTCTGCACATATTGCTGTAATGTTTTGACTTGGTAACTGCACAGTGGAGAAACGTAGCAGACCAGGGATTTAGGGGAAAAAAAAAAAAAATTACAAGCAGTGGTGCCTTTGACCCCCTGTGTTCCCTGCTGCTGTCGGGGAAGGAAACAGCAAGGAAGGGTCAGAAGTACAGCCCCCAGATAGAGTCGCCACCACAATATATACGTGCTTTTAGGGAGCCTCTGTCTAGCTTCCCGGAGAAGGTGCTATCTCCGCTGCATTCCCTGCTGCAGCTCCACAGCTGCTCGTGTATGCTGGACTGCATGGGCGGAGCACTCGCTTTCTGCTACAAGGACCATGGCGTGGGGCGGGCAGCCCAGGTGTAGCGCAGCCTTTCCATGCAGAGCAAGGTGGGTTGCACAGGCCTGTAATTGTTCCTCAATAAAATCATTTAGATGGCACAATGTTTATATTGATAAGGGCCACTGATCCACTCAAATGGGATTATTGGTCTTCCATGTTAATTTGAGAGTGGCTTATTCCTTAGTGGCCCTCAGGATAAATTTGAATCAATTTGTGTTTCACACTGGCCCATGCAATCCTGGCTCCATAAGGTAATTGGCATTTGCAATACAAATGGATGTATTGTAGCCATGTGCTCTTCGGGGCCCCTAATCTGCACCAAGAACCTGCTTTGTTAAGGCAATGCATTCCCCCCAATTCCCAACAAGGATCCCCTCATCTGGGATGGGGCCATGTCTGCAGCCATTTGCTGCTGGAAATCACGTCACAACAGCACCAAAATTCCACTGAGTTTTACTGTCTGCTTATTACACGACAGGGCACATTTCACAACCAGGTGATCTGTGGTAACAGCCTGTGCCCAAAGTACTTGCAGTAGTCCTGTAGATCCAAAATGCCTGATCCCCAAATGCTGCTGAAGGCTTGTGGAAGGCAGGCTTCAAAATAAATCAGTTGTACAATTCGGGATTCTTTGTCTACTGAGCATGGGGGTGTTGGTGTCCATGCTATCACCTGAATTTCTCCTGTAAAGTCTGCATCAATTACTCTGGGAAGCACAAAAATTCCCTGCAAAGTTGTTGATGATCTTCCTAATATTAAGGCACATTTACTTCCCCCTGATGTTCCAAAAGTTCCTGTGGGAATTAAATGTACAGATGAATCTAACATAATTATTGACTTGGAGGCTGCCACGTCCACCCCAGCACTTCCACGGGTGTGGGCATGCAGGCACGCAGCATCAGCTGAGCTGAGGCTCTCGGAAACATTTGTGTCTGCGTGTGGTTCCAAGACACACTCCACTGGGAGTTTCCCAAAATGGATTTGCCATCCTTATCAAATCTGGACTGGCACTCATTGGCAAAATGCCTTCCATTTTTGCATCTTGGGCAAACATTTTGGTTTTAACTTCATTGCATATTGTGGCAATTCTTTTTAATATGCCCCGACTGTCCACACCCAAAACAGGTTTGTTGATTTGAAGACACTGCTGCAAAAGCTGCTGCCATAGCCTCATATTTCTGTTCCATTGTGTCTATTCTATTACAAGTTTCAATCGTTTAAACAAGGCTAGGGGTTTCTAAAGTCATTAAAACTTTTTGACAACCTGCATTTGCATTTGTTACTGCCAATTTTAAAAGAATAATGTCCCAGGAAGCTTCATTAGGAACTTGCCTGTTTAAACTCTCCCTCAAGCGATCAATGAATTGCATATATGGTTCTTTTGGAACCTGTTTGATATCTGTAAAGGATTTCACTGACTTCCCTACATCAGGGACTTCAACAAAAGCTTGGTAAGCACAATCTCTAATATCATCCAATACTGGCTGATGAATATGGTGAGTCTGCCTCACAGCATATCTAAATTCCCCCTGCTCCATAATATGGTCCATAGTTAATTCTTTGGCAGAGTCTGGCCCTGGCAAATTTTGATATTGTGTCTGCTTAACTTCTAACATTCTCTTCCAAGCAGACTCCCAAAGTATATATTGTGCTGAAGTTAAAACAAGTTGTGCCAATGTTTTGCAGTCATGTGGATCCGTAGTATTATATTACATTGTTGACTGCAAAAGATTCATCGCATACAGGGAACTGATACCAAACTCAAGCATGCTCTGTGTATCTCTTTTATCAGGTTAAATGAAAGACCATCCCATCCTGGAACATTACCACCCTCATAAAACACAGGAGCAACACTCTTTCCCTCAAACATCCCCAGCTTTTAACGCCTTCCACCTCACTGCCTGCCAAGGACCATTATAATCAGAGGGGAACGAATCTCGTTCAAAACCAGCAGCCCTAAATCAAAATGGTCATCTACATCTGAGTCCCCGGCAAATGCAGGATAAGTACAGCATGTCCAAGCTGCCACTTTTTTACTCCAAGATGTAAAGGATTCTCCTTCATTCATGCTCTCTAGCAGGGGTGCCATGGGTGCAACAGGTTCAATCAGGGAATCTTTATAGAGATCATCACAGAGATCAGAGAAGCAGAAGCATTCCATGATGTTAGCTCCCCTCTTTCACACTGACCTTCTTGTGCTTTCATCAGTTCAAGGAGCACTTGTCAAGTGGTTAATAGTTCTGCTGCAACCTTATCATTCTGAGTCGCTCTGTCCCAAATATCTGCATTAAAAATTGTTATAACATTAACCCCAGGCACCTCCTGGGACACCTAATTCAAAGTCTGCCTCAGTGTAAGAGGATTCATATTAATATCGTGCTTTTTTAAAAGTCCTTCCATAAATCTCATAACTGATTTCTCTTCAGATGTGTTGGAATTCTCCATCCTTCCCCACAGCTCACCCCTCCCTCACTCTGCAGAGTTGATTGGAGCCAGCTTCTTACTTCCTTTCAGCAGCATTTGAGCTCTGCAAGTTTGCTACCCGGCAGATCCTTCTCGGTCGGGTTATCACCTCTCATGTAGTACTATTTGAGGAAGTGATTTCACAGAATCACAGAATCACAGAATCAGTAAGGTTGGANCATGGACTCCATATCATGTGCAGAAACTAAGACGTTTATTACACCATGTAATAGATTTTTATATCATCTGAAACTCCTCTCTGCACACTTCTCTCCAAGATGCTCCAACAAGAAAAACAGTATGCCCTTTTTTGCCAAACATTCCACAATGCTAAGTACAGCAATTCTCCTTACCAAGCCACAGACAATACAACGGTATTGTTTACAATTACACGACAGCAAAGGATGGGTCATTACATTACCGCTGAGACCCAACACAGCACCGTCACAAGTCATACTGTCCCGTTACTCTAAACCCAGCTGGGAGACTGACCCCTGCTGGGCACATTGACACTCCAGAGGCACTGTTCAATATGTTACATTAAACCATGAAACTGTGTGTTACTGTTTCCATAGCTACAGACAGGGAAGGTGATGCGGTCTGTACTCGGGGACTGCACACCTGGCACACCTGGTGATGACATAGCCCCAGGGAAAGTGCTCCATGAAAGGGGAGCTAGGCTGGCCATGGTACTGGTGGGGCAAGCGCTGTGTGCTGGGACAGGGCAGCAGCAGGATGTGCCCACACCATCGCCGCAGCTGCTGTGCCAGGAGGAGGCTTCTGTTCCCTCATGCCCTCCCCCTGCTGCAGCTGTATGGATCCAGCAGAACACAGCATGGTGTTCTGTTGGGTCCATACAGCCAGTGCTGCCATTCCCTCACTAGGGACCGGTGGATGTAGGTATCATACCCACCACAATTAAAGGGAAAGAAACTCCAACACCAACACCAGCCCCCAACATAAGGGGCCCTGGTGTCACAGTGTTACAAAGTTAAGATTTCCCAGGCTCCAAGAGCATTGACGAGAGCCTGGGGACCCCCTTCCCTGCCACGGCCCTGGAGCTTCCCTGCCACGGTCGTGGTGCAAGCATGAGCAGTGGCAGCAGCTCAGCGGCAGTTGTGGAAGTGGCAGTGTGGCTGAAGAGAAGCCCAGGGGTTCTCTGGGGGTTTCCCCAGGCAGAGAGGGCTCAGAAATGCTTCCTTTTGCTCCCCTGTGCTGTGAGAGCTTGAGGAGGAGCAGAAAACATTCCCCAGTGCTCTGGAGTGGCGGGGGGGAAATCCATGAGTGTGGTCTGTATGCCTATTAATGACCTGCAACTGTTTGTGAATTAAGCAGTTCACAAGACCCCCAGGAGACCCATTCCTTGCAAATTTGGAGGTATGACTGTATATCTGTTTTTAGACGTCCTTTTCTGTTTGACTAAGGTCTTTGAGGTACTATCATGTGTGAACACAATGCATCCTTTTAGCTTGTTAACTTCCAAATAAGCATGCTGAAATCCAGTCCTCTGTTGAACTTTGCCTCAGAATTCAAGACAATTAGAATTCCACAAGGACTTTGGTCTTGCTTCTTTGAGAAAATGGTAAAACTATGAGTATTATGGGTTTCTTTATATCTTCAGATCTAATAGATACAATCCGCACCTCAACGGATCTCAGATAAAGCCATGTTCAGTCTAACCTCACTGATTTTCATGAATTTCCATACTTAATAAGTTTTATAAGTATTCAATATGGGAAGAAAAAGGAAAAAAACTACACCTCTAAATCTGCTGTTGACTGTTTTAATGGAAATGCATTTCTAAAAATGTAAAAGTAAAAACTACTTCACTGGAACAATTTCTGTGAAAAATGGAAATTAGAAACTATTATGTCGCTCTTTTTTTTGATCAACACTTATTAATTTGCACTAATAGACATTGTGTGCACACTCAGAATCATGTTTAAATCCATAAGCAATAATGACAGCAGAGCTTAACTAATAAAAGCAGTTTAAATGAAACTTTGATAAATACTAGTCCTACATGGAACAGTTACTAAAAACATGTTAAGAAAAATATCTGTATATTTTTGCACTCATTAGTAAGACAATAAAATAATAAAAATAACAAATTGTTTTTCCTTTCAAATGGAGCAGTATCTAAGTAACAATAGTCTTTACTTGAAGAAAACAAGTATATTTCAAATAATTAACATTGAACTATTTATCTAAGTATCAGCAAAAATCTTCTCAGTAGCAAGAGAAAGTCACAGTCAAACAACATAAAGCTGCTCCTTCTGTAGACTGTTCTTCAACAGCATTTTTCCCTTTATGTTACAGTTGCTTTGGTGATCTAATTCTGTAGTTTCGTGGGAAACCTTACATCCTGTCACTCTTGCTCTTCCCTTCACATTTCAAAAATAAGGAAAAAAAGTGAGGAAAGGAATGCAATTACAAGCCCTTTGTTTTTCTTTGGACACAGGTCGCTTTTTTTTTAATTTCCTATCTGTATTTTTTGTATTTTATTATTAGGATGAAGGGTGTTCATGTATAATGGTATTTTCAAGGCCAAATCAGGAGCACATGCCATTTTTTATTCTGTTTATTGTAAAATGTCAGGTAAAATGAAACTGATTATTTACATCATTATGGAGTAAAATTTCCAAGTTATTTTGATGGCACTGCTATGCAAAACCCAGTGGCATCTGTGCACTTAATAGTCATTGTTGTAAGTCATATGGGAAGCACTTACTGCTTCTCAGTGGGAAGACAAAGTCCAGTTCAGTGTGAGGCAATGCCTGTATAACATAGGAGAATAGCTCTAGGAGTTTCTTTGAGACAGGGAAGAAGAATGCAACTTGTCTTGCGTCTGCTGCATCCTGAAAGAGACACAATTAATAATGTTATAAGTTGGGAATTTTTTCGCCCGCTGCACACTGACTAGCATTACAGTTACTTTTGTTTGGACCTAAAAATCCCCTGAACTCTGGGAAGCCTTCACTTTTTAGATTTCAGGGATTAATGCCTGTGAGCAGCCGGTTCCAGTGGAAAGCATGTCATAGCTAAGCAGTACCTTACCTTAGCAGTACCTTACTTAGTTCTGTAGGTCATTACAGCTTCTTTTTTGATAGTTAGTATCTGTGTAGCACTTTTCATCCTAAGAAGATTGAAAACATACAGACAATAAATAATCTTCTGTGGGCTGCTACAAGCTAAGCCAACATTGTTAATCCTATCCAGTGAATGGGAAAACTGCACATATCATATCAAAGTTGATAAGACCTGTCCAGACCAAGTCCAACTTCCCTGCACCTCTAGGTTGCCTTTTGATGCGAACACAAATTAAGGAGGCAAGAGATAGGCATTTGAGAGACCTCCAGGCCTTGACCTGGAATGCAATCAGACATGACATGTGCTGAGGTGACACAGTTTGATTATAAACCTCTTGGCCCAAGATTCAGCAAAATGTCTAAACCCTGCATCTCAGAACCACTAGTTCCATGTAGTTCCACAGCTGGTATGCGCACTGATACCTCGCTACATCAGACTTCTGCAATCGCAGCTTCAGGTCTTCGCAGGGGTTTTTCCTCAAAGACACCTTGATTCTTCACGACGTTTCCTGGTCTGTGCATACTGGTCCCCAGGTTGCATCATGAACCATGCTGGCAGCAGGACCCCAGAACCAGGATGGTCTGTGCTGTCATCCTGGAACCTGTGACAATCAGCACAGCCTGTTCTAGTTCTGGGACCCTGCTGCCAGCACAGCTCACCCCCATCCCCAGGTCACACTGCAAGCCTGGTGACTGCTGGGACTGGGTGCTACTGCACCCCACCCAGGTTTAAACACAGTTTCCTTTTTTTGCCTAGTCCCCCATTGGCTGCCATCTTGGGGCAGGCACCTTCATTCACATCTACAAATCTGCCTGATAAGTAACATGAAACATGTCAACACCAGGGTGGAGTGAGCCCCGCGCCACCGCCACCAGAAGCCATGGAGTTACCATGGGGGGGGTTGCTGGGAACAACCTCCAGTGTTCTGGGGCTGAAGGGGACATGCTGACTGATGTGGCTTATTTGCATATTCATGACCAGCCTATTTTTGCAACTCAGGAACTTCATGGAAGCCGAGAAGACCCGACGTCCTTCAAAATTTGAGGTATTGCTATAGTTTCAAAAGTCTCAATGCTGAAGGTAAATTCCTTCTAAATGATACTGTTTACCTATTGAAAACTACACCTATTGAGTTCTACCATTTGCCATCTTGCCATATGTCAGTGTTATTGCCATTTTGTTTTTAGAATAGGATTAAAAATTAAAATTTAGATTCAATCTTAAAACTATAATTGAAATGTTCCTTGGCATATATTATTAACTCTGGATAGACAGAATCACAGAATCACAGAATCACAGAATATTATGAGTTGGAAGGGACTCACATGTCCAGATTCCTCAACCCCTTTGGAAAATTTAGTGTTGCTTGGATTTGGATCTTGTCAGAATTTGTTTTCCACTGCAGTAATAACAGAGGATATCACAAATGAGAAATACTATTTTCTTACTTTTAAACATTTCCATTTATCCGTTTGTTCTCTAGTTGCATTAATATTTAGTGTTCTGAAGAATTATCTAAGAGACTGACATGTCTGCAAACCATTAGAAACTTTAATTTTCCAACTGTAATGATGTTCAAGATGAAGATTGTTCATGACAAGAAGATCAAGAACAGTAATATGCATTAATAAACAAATTGTGAGGAAGCAGAAATAAACTATAAAAAGGTGGTAATACATTAAAACTTCAAATTTAGATGCAAAGTCAAGATAAACATTATCAGGGCTATGGGGACATGATTTTAAATCAGTTTAGGAATAAAGAATATGAGCAAGCCAAAAATAGTCCTGGAACAGCAGAGTGGTTCAGTCACAATTAATGTAAGTGCTATCGGAAACTTCCTCATGACTCGACCTTTGCATCAGGAAGCAGGGAAAAACCATAGTTACACTCTCACTGATGCTCTGAATAGGTTCCCCTAGGAGTTTGAGCACAGTTAGAAATTCTGTGGTACCACTACTCTGAAAGGTTAAAAGCACTCTATTATGTGTCGCAACAGATATTAAAAAAACAACAACAAAAAATATATATATCTGCAGCCACCCTAAAATATTTGCAACTTTAAAATACATTCTAACCTCTTGTCAGAATAGATTTTTCTATACCTTTTTGTAAAATATCACTAATGTTTCACTCAGAAACGAAAAGAAACACTCAAGAGTAGGAGCATAGGTGTGTATGGAAAGACATTTTACTTCTTTTGGACACTATTCTTTGTATATTCTCTTAGGCCAGCACTGTTCAATATTTTTATTGATGAATGGATGAGTAAATTGAGTTCAACATAAGCAAGTTTGCAGATGATACCAAGCTGGGGGAAAATGCTGAACTG
>WEKX01027849.1:106214-127238 GCA_013390025.1 Pitta sordida
GATCATCTAGTCCAACTCCCAAGTGAATGCCCACCCAGGGATCAGGCCTACTAACGTGGAACTATGGGCAAACGGAATCACACAGAATCACAGAATTAACTAGGTTGGAAAAGACCTTTGAGATCATCAAGTCCAACCTACTACCTAATACCATCTCATCAACTAAACCATGGTCCTAAGTGCAACATCCAGGAACAGTGACTCCACTGCTTCCCTGGGCAACCCATTCCAATGCCCAATCACCTGGCTACAACCTCCTCTTGTTCCCAACATGCAGCCTAAACTACCCCTGGCACAATTTGAGACTGTCTTCTCTCATTCTATCACTTTTTACCTGGGAGAAGAGGCCGACCCCCACCTGGCTACAACCTCCTTTCAAGTATTGTAGAGAGTGGTAAGGTCTCCAGTATGAGTCCAATCCCAGGGGNTTGGCCCCCCTCCAGGATAGCAGGGGTCCATCATGCCTAATGGTGACTTGAATAGACAAATCACAAAATCACACACAGAATCACAGAATATTATGAGTTGGAAGGGACCCACAAGGATCATCTAGTCCAACTCACCACCTAACACCCGTACAGAGACCGAGAGCACATCCCAGAGCGTAACACCAACCTAGATCCCTCACAGTCTAGCAGGCCACTCCGAGCCACAGAATCGGAAGGGACCCAGGGACATCCAGCCCTACACCCCCCAGCTAGACCATGTCACTAAGCTCCTCGTCCAGTCTTCTCTTAAACACCTCCAGGGATGCTGACTCCACCACCTCCCTGGGCAGCCCATTCCAATATGCAATTACTCTCTCTGTGAATGCCATCACTTACAGGCTCACAGGTTATTCTGAGTTGGAAGGGACCCACAGGATCATCTAGTCCAACTCCCAAGTGAATGCCCACCCAGGGATCAGGTCTACTAACGTGGAACTATGGGCAAACGGAATCACACAGAATCACAGAATTAACTAGGTTGGAAAAGTCCAACCTACTACCTAATACCATCTCATCAACTAAACCATGGTCCTAAGTGCAACATCCAGGAACAGTGACTCCACTGCTTCCCTGGGCAACCCATTCCAATGCCCAATCACTCTTTCTGTGAAGATTCTTGTTCCCAACATGCAGCCTAAACTACCCCTGGCACAATTTGAGACTGTCTTCTCTCATTCTATCACTTTTTACCTGGGAGAAGAGGCCGACCCCCACCTGGCTACAACCTCCTTTCAAGTATTGTAGAGAGTGGTAAGGTCTCCAGTATGAGTCCAATCCCAGGGGCAGTAGCTCTTCCAAACACTGGTGCTCGTGGGTCACTCCACAGGGTACAGTCCTTGAGTGCTGGCTGCTTCAGTGTGGTCCCATCCCAAAGCACACAGATCCTATGAGGTAGAGTTCTCCTCCAGTGTACTCTTCTCTCCACGGGCCACACCCTGCTCCAATGTGGGCTCCAATGGGCTGCAGCCTTTCCTCAGCACCCGCCTCCTCCAGCATGGGCTCCTCTCTTCATGGGCTACAGGTGGATTTTCTCCATCCCTGTGTTCTTTCCATTTCATGAGCTGCAGGGGGACAGCCTTCTTCACCACAGTCATCACCACGGACTGCAGGGAGACGTCTGGAACACCTCCTCCCTCTCCTTTGGCCTTGGCCTTAGTGCCTGCATTTGCTGTTACAACTTCTCTTAGCTCATCTCTGGCAGCCATCTTCTTCTTCTTGCTGTTCTAACATTTTTTACTCTTCTTAAATATGTTATCACAGCAGCGTCTCTATCTCTTCTGACTGGATTGGCCTTGGCCAGTGGTAGGTCCAGTCAGTAGCTGGCTGCCATTAGCTCTGTCAGCTATGAGGGAGGCTTCCAGCAACTTCTCGAAGAAAAGCCTCCCCCATACCCCCCCTCGCTACCAGAAAACCAGCCACAGTAAAACCAATACACCTCATTATTTCAATTTTACAATAATTTAGAGGAAGGAGTTTCTATTTCCATTGCAAGTCCCACCTCCTAGAACACATTGTCTTAAACCAAGACATACTATCATTATCACAGTGCAAAATATTCCTTGAGAGTATTACTGTCAGGTTCCTGAAGACTTCTCACTTCATGCTCATTGTTGCCACCTATCCATTGTCTGAATAGAAAGCAAATACTTTTTGTTCTTACACTGTATACCAACTTGTGACTCCACTAATTTATCTCAAACTGTGTAGGAATACAATCACTCTTCCAAAGAGCCCCATTTAAACATTTCTATTCTATGCAACATGAAGTGGAGTACACATATTTTTCGAAGTAATTTGGGCACCTAGAGCACAATGACTTTTGCAGGCAGTGGACCCTGAAACAAAGCCAAGCTTACTGATCACACTTTCCCTTGCATTATTTTTATGGGGAAATAAGAAACACTTTTTACCCTGGTTTTGGTCCCTGATGAAACACATTTTTAAATCTGAGACTAGTTCACCTGATGATGTCTATAATTAAAAAAGTGCCTGAAATACACTTCAAAATAACTTATATTTTGCTCAGTGTATTCACTTGATCTTACGAAGGTATTTGAATGTATGAGACCATTTGCTGCTTCTTGCTGAGATTGCCCTGTAAATCATACACTTTGTTTTGAGAGGTTTTATGGTCTATTTGTGGATGGAAGTGAGTAATCAATAAATAGTGTAGCTACATATCTGACGTATGGTAGGGCAAATTGAAAGAAAGTCTTAGATGTAAAGAGATAAAAATTACATGTAATATACTGTTGGTAGGTCTTGAAAATAGACTAGATTATTAAACCTAGCAGTATGGGCAAACAAGAAATTTAACCATGCATTCCTATTCCGGCTAGCACTCAGCCCAAATTAAAATACGAACTGAACTGTGGAAGAATTCCAGACCACAGCCTCAACCCAGCCATGGAGGTTCAAAAATCCAAATTAGGAGTGTGACTCCAGCTGCTCTGAGCTCCATTGATTTGTTCATACTGAAATCTGGCTCTGGGCCTGAAATACTCCAACAATATGCACTTGTATTTCACTTGTTTCTGTGTTGGGCTCCATTTTAAGAATGACTACAGATAATTCGTGATTTTGGGTTTTGTTATGCACTTGAACTTACCTTAAGTGGCTCCAGCTTTGTAAATGAAGTTAAAGGTTTCAAATCTTATACAAATCACATACTTTTTAAAGAAACAGCTACTAAAGATGGATAGTTCCTCAATATTTTTGAAAACATGTTGCTCAGTGAAACAGGTTTTCCTTGGATATGATTTAGCTGGATTTCTGAAAATATGTGAAAATATTGTCTGTGTTCAAACATTTATTCCCCGTCAAGTGGTTCACAGGTTATTCCGAGTTGGAAGGGACCCTCAGGATCATCTAGTCCAACTCCCCACCAAGTAGACCATGTCACTGAGCTCCTCATCGAGTCTTCCCTTAAAGACATCCAGGGATGGCCACTCCACCACCTCCTTGGGCAGACCATTACAATGAGTGATCACTCTCTCTGTGAAAAACCTCTTCCTAACATTCAGTCTAAGCCTCGCCTGGTGTAGCTTAGGGCCATGTCCTCTCATTTTGATGTCGTCAGCCTGAGAGAAGAGATCCACACACACCTGGCATTACCCAGCATCATTCTTCCAATGCAAAACACCATCTGTTTACACTGGCATTTATATTTTGTCCATTCTGTTACAGCTTTTGTAGACTAAAAGAATCCTTATAGTTCTTCTATGGATTTTTTACTTGGTTTTATTTTCTTCTAAGTTGAGATATTGTTTCAGTTTTAGCCATTTCAAATATCAACTAAATAGACTTGTGCATGCTAGATTTATTTGGTCTGGGTTTTTTTATTCTTCTTGTTTACATTATCTAACCTGCATTTGATCTGCTTTTTAAAGGGGGTTAACACCTGCCCTGTGCCTTCAGGATCTTAGAAATCTTAATGTATTTCTACTAGGCTCTTGAAAATAAGGAGTGTGAATGAAGGTGCTTTGAGCTTAAGCAGGAATAGATGTATGCTCCAAGCTACTTTTACAGATATCTGATACCATTCTAATTACGCTATGTAAATATCTCAGCCTGGTCATGAAAATAGAACAATAAATCTATACTTCTACATGATCGGGGCTTAGTCTATGCTACAGCTTAATATGTCTTTTTCAAGCAGTTCACAATTATTTGACTCGCCTTTATCTTTGATTACTTTTATGGTATCATATAAGTCATGTGCCATATACAGTTGGCCCTTTTGCACTTCGTGCCCTCCATATTGCGGCTTCAGATCTTAGCAGCATGATTTTTTAGTGATGTAGGAGACCCGTTTTGCAACTGCGCATGTGTGACCCCCCATGGCGGCAGCGGTGGCAGCCCCGGCCCCTGGCCTGGGCGGTGGAATGGGTGGCGGTGATGCCTCGGGCTGCACTGGGGGCAGCATGGCCAATGGCCGCGGTGCAGGAGACGGCAGCGGGGGCAGCGGTGGCTGCGGCAGTGGCCGCAGGGGGCGCACGGGCAGCAGCGGTGGTGCGGCCGCCAGCCAAAGCAGAAGTCGGGCTGCGTGAGTCCAAATTAAGACCGCAGGTGTGCAATATAGGAGACCGGACTATATATGGCTATTGCTGTTGTTCACTGACTGAATTACAACCTTTACAAAGAAGAGGAACAAATTCAAGGAGATTTGTAGATAGTTATATGAACTCTTTGTCCATTAAATTTTATAAATAGTGGACACTGGTGATATTTTTGAGGGTTTTGCCACCAATCACAGAATCACAGAATATTCTGAGTTGGAAGGCAACCACAAGGATCATCAAGTCCAGCTCTTACATGGCAATCAAACCCACAGTCTCCCACATGAGAGACGGTGACACCATTTTCAATATACAACCTTAAGAACTAACCAGAGTAGCTTAAAGAAACATTTGTCAGAAACAAATTTATAAGAGTCAAAATAATATTTATTGTTATTTGGGAAAGCCAATTCTTGTTTTTAATAATAAAAGACATTTATTTTACTATGAAAGAGTAGGTCTAAAAAATAATCTGAATGTATAAATTGTTTTCTCTGCATGACAAAATTGAAAATACAAAGATAAGAAAGATAATCTGATTAATAATTTGGGTCAGTTTCAGCTCCAATATTCAATATCAGCATCTTATATGTATGCATTTTCCCAATAAGAGCACTAAAGAACATTTCTAATAAGCTAATATAGATTTATCTAATTTGACACATCAACTTTTTTTTTTCATTAAAATATTGAGTAAATTAGAATATTTCTTTCCATCCTCTTTAAAATATTGTCTATTTTTTGCACTGTATGGACCGGAGAGTGTCTTTAAAGACTGAGACAACCTTGTAAAAGTAAAATAACTATAAACCCACTGCTCAATTTAACAAGTATCTTTTCTCTGACAAGTACTATTATTCCCGATAGTTTTTCCCTAGCCTTTAGTGTTGATTCCCTTACTAAGACCCATCAGTCTGTCATACAGTCCAGGAAACTAAAAATGAAATAACAGGTTTCTGTATTGTTGGGGTGTTTTTGTCTCTATCGTGCTACAGAATTTTCTATCATTTTGTGGCATTTTTATCTTGGTGGTTGACACGTTCACTCTCACACTTAATCTGACTGCTATCTTCTGTTCTGAAAAAAAATGTTGCCATTTTACAAACAGTTTTTTGTGAACCTACTTCTAATAATATAATAGTTAGGTCAAGCCTCATGGGTTATATCCATATCCCTCATTCCCTTATCCAAAACTTTCTTAAATGTTCTGTATTAAGTTGAAATATTTTTCAGTGTTGATATTTATGTCTAGTAAAAGAGGTAACTTCATTTTCTAACTCTACTAAAAGTAGAATTAACTCTCTCTATTAAAAAGGTGAAAAGCTGCTAGGTAAAACTGCAGGGAATTAATAAAAGCTTTTCATTCAAAAGATGAAAATACATTTCACAGAATCACAGAATCACAGAATTAGTAAGGTTGGAAAAGACCATAGAGATCATCAAGCCCAACCTATCGCTTGTTACCTAACCTAAACTGTTGCCTAACCTGTTGTCATCCTGCTACCAACACCCATCCTACCAATAACGCCGTTACCCTTATATCTAGGTCATGCTATCAAGTACATCATCCAACCTATTCTTAAACACCTCTAGAGATGGTGACTCCAGCACCTCCTTGGGCAGCCCATTCCACTGAGAGATTACCCTCTCTGTCAAAAAGTTCCTCCTAATGTCATGTCTAAATCTCCCCTGAAGCAGTTTAAGACTGTGTCCTCTCATTCTATCACATGTAGCCAGAGAGAAGAGGCTGACCCCCACTTGGTTACATCTCCCTTTCAGGTAGTTGTAGAGAGTGACAAGGTATCCCAGCCACCTCTTCTCCAGACTGAACAACCCCAGCTCTCTCAGTCATTCCTCACAGGGCTTATGTTCCAGCCCCTTCACCATCATCGTTGCCCTTCTCTGGACACGTTCAAGGATCTCAACACCTTTCTTAAACTGAGGGGCCCAGAACTGTACGGAGTTTTCAAGATGTGGTCTAACCAGTGCTGAGTAGAGGGGGAGAATAATTTCCCGAGTCCTACTGACAATACTATTCCTGATGTAGACCAGGATACCATTTCTGCAAAAGGAAGCAAGAGTCCCTTTGTTTTATTCTTGCCCCAAGAAAACACATTGTGCAGGCATATATTTAGAACCAAGGACAGATGTCATATGACTGCCTGACAGCCAGCAAACTGTAAAAGAAGGGATAACAGCTGCTTCCAGTAAAACTGCAATGAAGATGGAAGTGGATTAAACACAAATTTGTTACCCAGATCTCACAGGAGCAAGGCTGGAAAAAAAGAATCCTGTGCCTGAGGAAATGACTTAATACTATGAAATGAGAGAACTCCAATAAAGTATCAAAGACAAATCACAAGATAGTTGAGAGACATTTGAGGTTGGAATTGCATAAACTTCTCACACTTCATGCGGTCGACCATTCTGACAAAGACATGAAGATTTTAATGATTGTTTTGAGTAAAATTCTGTTCCTCCACTTCTTGTGCTCTTACTGAAGTAACCCAACTGAGGACTACATTAGTCACATTCATCAACTATGATGCGTTTTGTTTTTACTGATAAAACAAAAATTGACACTGCAATAAATTCAAAAACATTATTCTGCCTTCTTTTGATTTTGAGAGGTTTTGGAGGGTTGAGGGGTGAGTGTTCAGGTTTGTTTGTTTTGAGGGAGTTGTTTGGGTTTTTTCCCCCTTAAACATGGAATGTATTCTTTACTAGTTTAGAATCTACAGTTATTGGAGGGGTCATTGTGTTCATTACACACTGTTTAGGAAGCATATTTGTAAACACCAGTGTATGCAGTTTAAATTATTGAAAGAACAGAAATCATGTGGCTGGATATACAAATTAGGAGATTCATAGCATTTAGCAATCTTAGGGCCTAACCATATCTATGAACCACTTTTTTTCTGTTTTTCACCATTGATTTTTAAATCAGACTTCTTGTACTGTGATTGGCTAGGCAGAGCTGCTGACAAGAAGATGGTAGATGGATGGAAACAGACCAAGAAGTCTAGGGCAAACACCTAAGCTTGATCTAAAATTTTGCTTCTTAGTTTTGTCAACATATAATGTGAGAAAGTCATACACCAGATAAAAACATTCTTCTGTGGGGAAAGCCCTTATATTAATGTTGCTTTTCTAGTAGAATGGGTTTGTTATTTAACAGGATATTTTACATGGAAGTGGTGAAATTTGAGGGAGAAATTCCTTCCACTAGGAAGTGTGCACTCTCTGCTCCGAAGCACTGCTGGCACACTTACATCAATGTAACTTTAGAGAAAAAATGACAGTTTCTCAAGTTAGCCTGTATTTATAGCTCTAGGTTAGAGAGATACTGAAAAGGTCATTAACACTTTTATGCAAAATGCACTGTAAATAAAATTCTCTGTAATTTTTTCTTTTAAAATTATGAGAAACAGTTACAATAAGGATACATTTTGGTGGAGCATATAGTTAGCTCTTTTGGCTAGAACATGATGGTAATGAAGCCAGGGTTGCAAGTTCACTCTCCATATGAGTCTTTCCCTTAAGAATTGGATTCGATGATCCATGTGGGTCCCTTCCAACCCAGTGAAATCTATGAAAATTCAATCAATATTTATTTCACTTTTTTTTTTTTTTTTTGAGGCAAGGTGGAAGATTGTCACTTGCTTACTGTGGTGATTATCTGATCTTGTGTAACAGAAATTGCTTTTGGTGGCTGTAAGAGTGACTTTAAGATGTATCTTTCAAAACAGTTACCTTTTCTTCCATGATGTCATCTTCCTCATGCAAGAGATGGAAAAAGTAAAAGAGTTTAAATGTTATAGGATTTTAATTGGTGTTAGTGACAGAGTTAATAAGTAGGTAGCCCTGACAGGGGCCTGTAAATTGTGAAAACATATACTGAGTATATATTTTACTTTCGTAAAATAAAACTCTAAACAGAGCTCTGCTTGAATGTTTCTAATACTACTCATCTAATTATCTCCAGTCCTACTTCTCTAACTTTGATCTGAAACTTCCTTATACAGTTTACCCCCGCAGCATTGTGACCTCTCCATTACGACCCCATGCATTTGCGACGAAAATTTCTCTCAGTTGAGGTTCAGGGATCTGCGAGGTTTCCTCGATGATGCATGCGCAGTGCCTCTGCTTTGCCGAGGGGCAGTGTCAGCTTTCTTGTGGGTGGGGTGGGACCAGCCCCATGGGGAGGGCACACGGGGAGGGTGCGCGGTTTCTCCAGCTCGCAATGGTGTTTAGAGCCCTGCGGCACTGTGCCCCAGTCCCTGACCCGGTCCTGTGTGTCTCCTGTGTGCTCCGCTGAGACCCAGTGCAGCACTGCCACAAGACATGCAATTCCTTGTTACTCAAAGCCCAGACAAAACCTGGGCAGCACTGCCTCTACTGCGACCAGTGGATGTTAAAGGGAAAGAAACTGCAATACTGACACTCCCTCCCCCCCCCACCATAGGCAACACAGGGTGTAAAGTTAAGGTTTTCTAGGCTCCAAGAGTGCTGAGCAGAGCTTGGGGACACCCCTTCCCCACCGTGGTGGCAGGGTGAGCGCCGGCACGTGGCCAGGACACTGCGGGCACAAGCAGCAGGGCCGGGGGAGGGGCTGGGGGGGAGTGTGGCTGCAGAAGCCGCTTAGAAACTGTTCCCTTTGCTCCTATGTGCTGAGAGAGCNCGAAAATTTCTCTCAGTTGAGGTTCAGGGATCTGCGAGGTTTCCTCGATGATGCATGCGCAGTGCCTCTGCTTTGCCGAGGGGCAGTGTCAGCTTTCTTGTGGGTGGGGTGGGACCAGCCCCATGGGGAGGGCGCACGGGGAGGGTGCGCGGTTTCTCCAGCTCGCAATGGTGTTTAGAGCCCTGCGGCACTGTGCCCCAGTCCCTGACCCGGTCCTGTGTGTCTCCTGTGTGCTCCGCTGAGACCCAGTGCAGCACTGCCACAAGACATGCAATTCCTTGTTACTCAAAGCCCAGACAAAACCTGGGCAGCACTGCCTCTACTGCGACCAGTGGATGTTAAAGGGAAAGAAACTCCAATACTGACACTCCCTCCCCCCCCCACCATAGGCAACACAGGGTGTAAAGTTAAGGTTTTCTAGGCTCCAAGAGTGCTGAGCAGAGCTTGGGGACACCCCTTCCCCACCGTGGTGGCAGGGTGAGCGCCGGCACGTGGCCAGGACACTGCGGGCACAAGCAGCAGGGCCGGGGGAGGGGCTGGGGGGGAGTGTGGCTGCAGAAGCTGCTTAGAAACTGTTCCCTTTGCTCCCATGTGCTGAGAGAGCCCATGCAAAGGAGTGGAAAAATGACCACAGTGCTCCAGAGTGCCGGGGGGGTGGAGCAATGGGTGTGGCCTTCATGCATATTAATAACCTGCACGTCTTTGCGAGTTTGACGTTCTGCAAGACCTTTGGCATGACCCATTCCTCACAAATGCGGGGGTATAACTGTACTCTTTATGGTCTGGAACAGAAATGAATCAGGTTTCTTTCTGTATTTCTCAGAAGTCCCACAGGGAACATTCACAGGCACTTGCCATTTTAGTTTACTCGTTCTTTACAGATGGAAAGAATAAAATGAAATCCCTGTTTATGCACATACCTGCTATAGAATGAGAAAGGCAATTTGTACATTTAGACCACTCATGATTTTACAGGATCAAGGCCAAGTTGATTTTTTGAGTAGTTCTGATTACACTAGGTATATTGTGCTGCACCATTTTGTCTAACAGTTTAATCAAATACAGTATGATCTGTTGCTAGTAACTTGCAAGTACAAAACCGTAAAAAAACTAGCAACTAATAAGATATGCAAGTGCAAATTAAAGAGCAGTAATTGTAAAGTATGAAAGTGTTAAACATCATTGCAGTTCAAATCTTATCAAGTACACAATAAAAGTCAGTTCTCTAAAGATGAAGTAGCACAGTATCCTTTAAAACAGCAGCCTATATCATAGTAAGGAATAGAGAAGTATTTGCAACACCTGGCAATTTATGCAACCTATACACATTCAGAGATATAAAGGGTAATTTTGTCACAATGGATCTGATATATAATATTACAGAAAGCAGTCTGATGCATTTTATTCTGGTATGTCAAATCTCTTACATAAACGAGTTTCATTTTTATATATAGGAGAACAAATACTTTGGTATGCAAGGTTCAGTTTCAAAGCTCATACTGTCACAGGTTTCACATGCTGTAAGAACCATGCAAAGAACTAGTCTGACCTTTGGACACTGTTCAGCCTCAAGAGATAAATTTATTAATTCCTCCACTATAAAAAAAAACCTGTGGTATTAGATGATATGCTTGAGAAAGACATCTAAACTCAATTTCAAAGATAGGTAGCATTTTCTATTTATTTATCACTGTATTACTGTAGTGCACAAATAAGCTTCAGTCAACAACTATGATCCTAGACTCTCTAGCATTTGTTCCTATGTTTCTTTTCCCCAAAAAGCCATCCAGACCAACTTTCCTTTCTAAGAAAAAGCCAATTTCAGAAGCAAATTCTTTCTTTTTCAGATATAACTTTTATATGTGTAAAAATGATTTCCAGCTGCACATTGTGAAATGTAACTCCCTTCAAAATTCATGTACATGCTGCTGTTGGCTTGATAGTATACTCTTGTATCACAGTATCACAGTATAGATAAGGCTGGAAAGAACCTTGAAGATCATCTAGTCCAACCTTGTAAAAGACTTTAGAAGTTTGTAAGAGGACAAAGTCTTTCTCGTGCATCACTGATGTAGCTCTGCTTTGTTCAAGATCATTAGTATGCTGAGATTTGGAAAATCAGAGCAGTGTTGTTAAGGAGAACTACTTTTAATGCTCATCTGGTTAGATTGGCTCATCTTTACAGATGTACAGTTACACTCTGTAACTGTTCATAGTGTACCTTACACTCTGAGGTGTAACCTCAGAGAATTCATATAATAAAATATACTTCCAGAAGTAAATCTTTAAGGAAAGTGCTTTATTATGACAAGCTTGAAAATCTTACCCACTCTTGTAAGAGATTAATTAACTATGTGTATCCTTGTCAAAGATCAATGACGCTACTGTTGCCATAAAGTCCCAATAGGGCTGTAATTCAGCAGCTTAAATATTCAGCTCTTAAATATAGGCTTAATCTCTTAAGTATATACTTAAATGCATTCTTATCAATCAATTAATTTAAAAGTGGTTTTATGTCTTATTGACTTTATAGCTGATATTATTCAGTTTTGAATGGTAAAACAAACACAAAATAGAAATTAGTTCTAGGAGTTCTAAATTTCTAATGTCATTTACTATGTCTACCTCTCAAACCACCTTTAACTTCCCAAAGAATGAGCAAAAACTATGGGTAATAGCATCTGTTGGAGAATTCAAATGTTCTATAGTATCAGAGTATTTAACAATCAATTTTCAGTAATTTTTAGATGGTAACAGGTCTTTCCCCTCCTGCCCTCCTCCTGCTCTGCCCTCAGGGTTCACAGGGTTGTTTCTCATACATTTCCCCTCACTCAGCTCTGGCTGCCGGGCAGTGGTTTGCCCTCTCTTGCCCAGACTTTCCCCAGGGCTATCTCCTGCCGGACCATGGCTGACGAGCACAGCTGTGCCCTGCTGTGTCCAGGCAGGACAGTCCCGGATGCTCCACACAAGGGCCACACTTTGCCACATAAAGGGCATTTTCCTGGATTTCCATGCTTTTGGCTGCTTTTCCTCCTGGAAAAATACTGTTCCAGCATTAAAATTAACTGCAGTCAGGCCTCCTATATCACCGTACCGGGGGTCTTGACCCCTCCCTGTACAGCCTTCCGTCAGCATTGAGTGGCAGCTCATTAATATGAGCTGCTCCCCCCAGCTTCAGAGCGGCTGATGGTGGCTTTTTCTTGAAATTTTTCTGACATTTCTGACTTCTACCTGCTAGTGTAATACTTAATAGAAAGAATAAACAAAATATATAGACAAACATAGAATTTCAAATATATAGACTAACATAGTATTTTGGATGCTAGTTCAGGATACAGCTTCGTGAGAGACTAAGCATAAATGTCACTGCACCTTTTGCTCAGGCACATTTGCTTATGTTGGCTCTCTGATGCGTCAGTTCACTTGCAAAGTCAGTAGAAAACTAACACAAAAAAGAAAGAGAATAGATTTCTGCAACCTCACTAAGTGGAATTGATTCTTTGAAAGGCCAAATGAGTGCTGGAGCTGTTACAAAAGAAGAGGGAGGGAATGGGGAATGGTCATAGTTGAATTTAAATCTGTTTGTGCTGCTCTAGAATTATTTCCAATTGGCAAAGAAAAAAAATAGTTTAGAATGCTTAAGAGAAAATGCATGTTACCCATGCTAACATGTTTTTTGTAAATTTTGTTATTTATAAATATTTTATAAGCAAAATTTTTGTTAAACGTAGTCTTCTGGTTACTGAAAAATAAGCTGATTGATTGTTTGTTAGTTTTTTAGTATCAGAAATCTGGAAAAAATTTTACATGGTTATCCCTCATCTCTAGTTTTTCATCACAAATAGAGTTGGCTCAAACGTATTTTCTCCTCTATCTTGCAAAGAAGAAAAAAAAGAATGAAAGAAAATTACGCTGTTTTCCTTGACTTCAGTAAGGCATGGAACATAAGAAGAAATATAATGTACTGTAAGAATCTTCACAGTAAATACTGTTATGGTCATTATGCTAGAGAGCAGGGCTGGTACTGCATTCTAGACAAGCTGGGAAAGATTGGCTGACAGGGATTTCATGGAAATCAATGAGGGAAATGCAATTTCATACAGTTAGGGTAAAATAATCCTATGCAACGGTACAAGATGAGGACTGACTTATCAGGAAACTGCTTTGCAGAGGAAAACTGAAGGAGCATGGTGTACAGATGATCCATGTGAGTCCCTTCCAACTCAGAATATCCTGTGATCCTGTGAATAGCAAACTGGAGGGGAGTCTGCAATGTGCTTTGCAGAAAATAAGGCTAACTGCATCCTGGGCTGCATTGGCAGACATTAGCAAACAGGCCAGAGGAAAATGATCATTTCTCTCTACTCAGCATCTGTGCAAACACATCTGGATTATCATATCTCTGCTCTGACTAGAGATTTAAGCAGGGGGACCTCAGGGAGTCTGCTCTAACCTTAAGCATTCTATGATTCTAAAAACATAATTTCATATTTCTAATACTTAATTAGTAAGACCAATGATATGCAACACTGTATTTGTTGTTCTTAGATGATGTATCCTTTCTGGATGCTCAAAGACTTGAAAAATCAGTGCTGAAGTGCAATAGCATTGACATTATTTATCATATCTTTCTAGTGTGAGTATTCATATAACACTAAGAGTCTCCAAATTCTGTCTTTGGTGACATTTAAAATATGAAATGGATTCTGTTAACACTGTTTTCCTTCTGGTTGTTTGCAATCTTCCTGAACCACTTGAATAGACACTCAAGGATATTATATACTCTTATCCACTTTAAACTGCAGGGAGTGCTATTACGCAGAAACTGCAAAACAACCATGACATTAGAACTAGTCAGCATGGATTCAGGAGAGGCAGGTCTTGCCTGACAAACCTAATCTCCTTTTATGATCTGGTGGCTCGCCTAGTTGGCGAAATAAAGGCTGTGGTTGTTGTGTACTTGGAACTTAGCAAAGCCTTTGACAAGGTTTCCCATAATAAGCCTCAGGAGAAACTCTTAGAACATTGACTGGATAGAAGCATTTTATGTTGGGTTAGGAATTGGTTGGATGGACCAGCTCAGAGAGTGTTGGTGAATGGTGCCACATCCAGCTGGAAGCCAGTCACTAGTGGAGTCCCACAGTCCCACAGTGTTAGGCTCGGCACTGTTCAACATCTTCATTGATGATATGGATGAGGGAATTGAGTCCATCATTAGCAAGTTTGCAGATGATACCAAGCTGAGAGCAAATGTTGAACTGCTGGAGGGTAGAAGGGCCCTTCAGACAGACTAGAGAAATGGGCAGACTCCAATAGTATGAGACTTAACAAGACTAAGTGCCGGGTTCTCCACTTTGGATATAACAACCCCATTCATCGCTATCGGCTGGGGGATGAGTGGTTGGAGGGTGGTGAAATGGAGAGGGATTTAGGAGTAATGATTGACAGGAAACTCAATATGAGCCAGCAGTGTGCCCATGTAGACAAGAGGGCCAATTGCCTACTGGCCTGTACCAAGAACTGTGTGGTCAGTCGGACTAGGGAAGTTATCCTTCCCCTGTACTCAGCACTGGTCAGACCACATCTTGAGTACTGTGTCCAGTTGTGGTCTCCCCAGTTTAAGAGGGATGTTGAGCTGCTTGAGAGGTTCCAGAGAAGGGCAACAAGGATTGTGAAAGGACTGGAGGGCAAGCCCTATGGGGAGCGGCTACAGGAACTGGGGTTGTTCAGCCTGGAGAAAGGGAGACTCAGAGGTGACCTAATTTCTGTTTACAACTACCTGAGGGGGGGTTGCCACCAGGTGGGTGTGGATCTCTTCTTTCAGACTGACGACACCAGAACAAGAGGACACGGCCTTAAGCTACACCTGGGGAGGCTTAGAGTGGATGTTAAGAAGAGTTTTTTCACAGAGAGAGTGGTCTCTCATTGGAGAGATCTGCCCAGGTCTGCTCAGGGAGGTGGTGGAGTGGCCATCCCTGGAGGTGTTTAAGAGAAGACTCGATGAGGAGTTCAGTGACATGGTCTAGGTGGTGGGAGGCTTGGATGGATGGAGCGTAGTGCCTATGGTTCCACGCTTGTGGGCCTGATCCCTGGGTGGGCGTTCACTTGGGAGTTGAACTAGATGATCCTGAAGGTCCCTTCCAGCTCAGAATAACCTGTAAACCTGTGAGTGGGTGTCATTCCATAAAGAAGGAACCCTTTATGTCCAGTGACAGTTTTTCAAGTATAGCATATGGTGCTGTAGTCTTCAAGAAATTTCTTATTCTGAAATACTGACAGCAAGTTCATAAATCAAATTTTTCATATTAATGTACTGAAGAATTATAATTGTTACCTTTCTAGCTTTTTGAGATCCTATAAACTTCTTGGTTATCAAGTGATTTTTTGTGAATGAGAATTTTTATATTTTTATATATTTCATAAAACATGACTTTGTATAAAATGTTATATATCAAATGTATAAAGACTAATTATTATTATTATTTTTCTTTAGATTACAGTTTATAACTGACAATTTTGTATAGTTCCCACAATAGAAGTGTGTTGAATAAAGATTTAGAACTGAAAAGAACCTGCTTTTTCTTCACTGAAAGTACTATGAAGTATACAACACATAAAAAAATTTAAAATCTTTTTTTTTTGCAAAAAAAAACTAATCTAGAGAATTATCGAAAAGTGAAGCCATAGCATAATGACATAAAAATTTCCATGCTGACTTTTCTGAGACAAGATGTATGTTATAATTGTGCTACATTTATAAAAGATTAGTTAAATATGCCAATTATCTCTTCAGTGTAAAATTTTCCCCTCATTCAATATGAGTAGGAAGTTCGGAACTATTTTAACAATTTGTTCCATTTTAATAATCCCAAGATAAGATTTTACATTAAAAATAACCAAACCCCTGAGTTTGATCAGAAATAAAATCTTTATTTTTTAAAATTCCACCTTTTTTTTTCTTCTGATGGTATCAAAGTAATTATTAAAAGGTCTGGCCAAATTCTGACATGAGCAGTTCCATTGTTTTCACTGAAACTGCTTGTCAGGAGCTTCCAAGGTCTACAGAAAGAGAAAGGAATTTTTTTTTCTTCTGATTTTAATAGGGGCTAGAATAATTTTATAATTCTCTTTCTGTGTTCATATATATAAAGTATTCAGTGCAAATAAAGTGGGTTGTGGGGTTTTTTAATCAAGAGAGTATATTGCAATTGGAAATGGTCGAGGGTGTTTTTATTTAGTTAGTTTCATGCACATACATTTGTGCAGTTAGCCATAACACCAGGAACATATCATATTTCCTGTCTGATCTAACCTAGATGGTATAAACTATTGATTTGAGTGGGGGAGGACAATAACAATCCTAGTATGATGAGAGTTCTCTTGATTTAAGGGCACATTTTTAGATCAAATCCTGTGGTAAGAATGTCAACTGCTGCTACAGAGGTTTAAAACCACCTATAATCTGAGCTTCTTGAAAGGTATTCAGTGAGAAGAAGGAAAAAGCATATAGATACAATGATCCTCCAGATAGTTGCGATCCATAATTTGCAGGATCCCATACTCATTGTTGATTTTCTAGAGAGTTGTGGGACTTGTCGCATGCACAGAACCTACCGCGACTTCAGTCTACTCAGCCCCGGCTCCGCCGCTCGCGTGGGGCCGGGACTTCCTGCTTGCTCGGCACACGGCATCAGCACCTACTGCTTGCACAACGACGGGAGTCCCCGCTCCCGTGGTATGTGGCGCCGGCACCCACTGCTCAGACGGCACACAGCGCTGGGACCCCCCGCTCACATGGCACTCAGTGCTGGCCCCCACCCTGGTGGAGCACAGCCAGGCATCTGAAACAAGCCCTGCTCTCAGGACCGTCCTCCAGACTTAACTGGGTGGGGGGGGGGCGGGCGTGATGTACTTGAATACATAGTGGGTTTGCTATCTTCGTGGTTTCCACGACTCACGTGAGGAGGACCAGACCCAACAGCCCGTGAGTAAGGGGGGATCACTGTGATATTAAACATAATAATACTTTTCTGTGTATTTTTTTATTAAAAATATGTTTTCTCTTATTAAATTAGCACCGGTTACCACTGCATCTCTATCTACTAATATAAATTTACTTTGAACACTTTAAAATGTGAAAGCTTAAATTTCCATAATTTGTTGCTGAGTCTTCCATTGTCATTTTAATGCTAGAGAATAACAGTAGAATTTTTAGAATCTAAAAAAACCACAATAACTTTATTTTCAATATAACTGAAACCCAAGACCAAGGCTTTCAGTGCATTAGGGGCAGCCGTTTCCTATTAATTTCTGCTTATCCGCATTATGTGCATTGAATATTCAGAACTGTACGTAAGGGATTTCAATACTCTGCTTCAATTAATTTATAATGATGATTGGGAATCATAACCCTTTGTATTGCCTTGATAACTGTCCTAGGGTGGTATGTATATATTCCATATCTTTGCGTTTTGGCTTGCAGATACCCGTCCTTAGCAACACCAAGGTCGTTTTCTCTCTCTGTCCAGAAGACAAGAAAAAAGACAAGAAAAAAAAATTAAAAAACTGAGAAGCGGCAGTTGANTAACAGAAAGATTTTAAGGTCTCCTATAAAGGTTTAGGGAAAACTCTAGTTCAAGCATATGAGTTGGCATTAAGACAATTACTTATAATCTTTCACTTAAATATGTAACCACCTTTTTCATCATTTGCATTCAATTTGGAGTTTAATTTAGAATCTCTGAATGAAGCAGAATGAATGAAGCAGAAGCAGAAACAGAAGTCTTTCAAAAGCTTCAGTGGCTATTAAGGGTCAACTAGGAAAATTGGAAATTTCTGTCTTGGTGGATGATGTCTTCACACTTTCTATTCCTTGGTCTGATTCATGCTGTATGTTGAAGAAACAGTGTAAAAGCAAAATAGAGACAATCTGGTACCATTCGTCTTTTCTTCTTTCTGCCAATTGCAGCTCAGCAAGTAGGATTCCTTTTATTCCCAAAATTAAGTTTCATACATTGCTATCAGGGGAGGAAAGAAACTAGGAGTAATAAATTGATAATTTATGGTCAGAAAAAATTGAAACATTGTGGTAGCAAAGACAATGAAGGAAAGTTTTCTAAACTGTAGTTCTGTAGCACAAAGGATCTAATAATGATATGGCTGAAGGTAGGGGCAGTGACAAGAGGATAGATTAAAGCAATGGGAGACAATATACAGTACACCCCCGCTGCTTTGTGACCTCTGCATTCCGACCCCATGGATTTGCGAGGAAAATTTCTCGCAATTTTGATTCAGCTGTTTGCAAGTTTACCCAGCCAATGCATGCGCTGTGCCTCTGCTGAGCCAAGGGGGGGGTGCCAGAGCTCCCTGTGGGGTGGGACTGGCCCAGCCCCACAGGGAGGGCCAGGAGTCACGTTGTCCCCTGTTACTCTAAGCGCAGCTGGCGACTGACCCCTGTCCTGGGCGCGTGTTACTGTTTCCATGTCTACAGGCAGGGAAGGGACGTGCCCCAGGAAAGTGGGGCTGGCCACGGCAGCCAGCGGGACATGCTCACTCCACTGCTGCATCTGAAACCCCCGTGCTGCATGGAGCTGGCACCGGCAGGGCCGGCGCATGGCGGGCACGAGCACCAGGGATGGGGAGGGGCGGCAAGGGGAGAAGCAGCGTGGAGTTTGGGCTGCGAGCACATGTGGTCAGCAGCTGCGGAAGTGGCAACATGGCTGAAGAGAAGTCTAGGGATTCTCGGGCGGGGTCTCCCCAGGCAGACAGTGCAGAAACACTTCCCTTTCCTCCCCTGTTCTGTGAGAGCCCATGGGGAGGAGTCGAAGAGGCTCCCCAGCATTCCTAATTGGCATGGGGCAGAGTGAAGGGTGTGCCCTGTATTCATGTTAATGACCTGCACATATTTGTGAGTTTGATGTTTCGCGAGACCTCTGACATGACCCGTTTCTTGCAAATGCAACTGTACCTCTAAACTAACCTGAATGTTTTATCATGATCCTAGAACAAAAAGAAATATTTTCTAGATCTGCATAATTAATCTTAACTTGGTTTGGAAAATATTATTATATTCAACTAATGACCTAGAAGGAAAGAACTTTCAATTCCAGGCAGAAATAATAAAATTCTCTTTCAATATTTATTAAAATTATTTTCTTTCTGTTTCATAAATAATGCTGACACAAACTTACTTTTAGGATATCATATGCCTTTTCTATCATTTATTTCCAGAATCAACCTGGCAGTCTGAGGTACTGTGCAGGAAAAGCCCTAAAAATGAGAAGGAAATGGCACATTAAAGAGGAAAAAGTTTTAAAACTCATTACAGCATGGTGTCACATTATTATTATACTAAGTACTTTAAATTGCATTCCATATGTTAGATTAAGATTGTCATAAAGCTGACTTTTTGGCTTAGCTAGCTATTTCAGAAAGAGTTCCTATAGTAGACTTTCTTTTTCCAAATTCCTACTCATTGTGATTTTTACTGTTCAAACACACGTATGTCTAAAGAAACACAGAGACACATACTCCTTTCTGTAATGGGAGGAGTTGCTTCATATCCGAGAAACAGCTGGAAATCTCGTGTAGGACTAAGGTAGGATTATATTTCCATTTTAATGTTTATACTTACAGATAAAAGCTATCACCCATGCAGCAGGGGAGATAAGATGGCTGACAGCACTAAGCTGCCTTCACTGAGCAAAGCTGATGGCTGCCTTTTTGGCAGCCTGGGGCATTATCCATGATTAAAGAGAGAAACTTAAGCTAAACCAGACACTTTAAAAAGAAATACACTTTGGAATAATGTTAACTCTACTTAGAACCTAGGATTTCACTGTATGTATCTTAATAGTCTTAAGCAGCTCCCTTTGTAAGCAATTGATCCAGGAGTTAATGTGTCAAGTTTAATACACATCAAAAAATGCTCATTTGTAACTAAAAGGTTCATAATGCAGAGGAGCTTTTCATCTTGGACATGTAGTAACCAGCCTCCAAGTAGAACACATCAGAATATAAATCCTGCCACAAGAAGAGGCTGGCATGAATTTTCTTGCTGCTATTTCCCTTCTCAGCCTCCTGGATTCCAAAGAAATCCGTGTATTTTGGATGGATGCTGAAAATGTGAAGAAAACCAAAAGTTATCCTCACTAGAAATTGTATACATAAAATTTAAGATTTATCTTAGCTAGCTTAGTAGTCAGGAACATCTGCTGAGCCAGAAGTGCTTTCCCTTTTTTCTGAATTTGCCTGTAGTAAGCCTGGTCCCACACTAAACTTATTAGGAATGGTTGTCTACTTAAGGTCATTGAAAGACAAAGAACCAATTAGGAGTAATTGTGCACTCTTTGCCTTTTAAACAAATGGATTTTCATCAGCTGTGAGCCACTGTGGTCCCTTCCAACTTCACCCATCCTGTTAGTCTGTGATTTTCCTTGCAATGCCTTGATACATTGCACTGTCATGTAAGTTTCTAGATGGAGTTTAGCAAATGACGTAGTCTATATTTTATAAAATTTCAAGATTTTAAGGGGAAATTTTAGTAGGCAAGCCATCAGGCAACTGTTATGGTTTAGGGTTTTTTTGCTGCTCTGGCAGCGAGGGGGTTAACAGATCAGTTCTTGCCTGGGCCTCCATGCTGCCACGGCATTCAAGGTTATAGAGATAGAGACGTCTCTGTGAATAACATATTTGGGAGAGAAGTAAAAAGAAATCAGTAGTAAGATGTGTCGGCTCAGAACCTGCGTCGAGAAGCCGAAAGCCCGAAGGCCCCCCCCCAGGCCCACGAGAGAAGGGG
>WEKX01027851.1:0-27500 GCA_013390025.1 Pitta sordida
AAAAGAAAAAAAAAGATGATGACATGATCCAGGGATTAGCGCCAGGGTTGTGGGCTGAATCCCTGTATGGGCATTCACTGAAGAGTTGGACTCAATGATCTTTGTGGGTCCCTTCCAACTCAGAATATTCTGTGATTCTGTGACCACACAAGAACTCTTAAAATTTCCCTTGGCAAATCATGACTTTTTAGTGGTCTGGATGACCTTGACAGGAAAATCAAATATTAAGAATCTCAGCTGAGCTGTCAAAATAGTAAAGGCCAGACAATCCTTTCCATTTACTATTGTCAATAACACACTTCAGCAAGTACTCATTTTTTCAGACTATCTAATACTTTCATATATATGTACCTAGAGATGATGTAAGGATTTTAGACAATTTCTTTCAGTGCTCAAAAATATTGGCATCATCACACTGAAAACAAATAAATAACCATTAATTTTACTGAATAAACCTGTCTTGTGTCCTTAGATGACTCTTTTATCTAAATTCAGTGAGACTTAATAGTTTTGAAAATATTTTTGCCCTGTGAGGTAAAGAAATACATAAGGCAGATATGGTGTGGGGCAGATTCAAATAATAATGGGGAAGAAGAAAAGCTTTTTTTCTGAAGGAGATTCTCCTTCTTTGTATCTACATTTAGTGTGTATTCTGTGAATATTTTTTCCCTATGTAATAGAGATCAGATAATCATATGTCAGGTGATGATGTCCTAGGGTGATACAATTGTGTATATATATTTCATATCTTTGTGCTTCACTTCAGTCTGGGAGGGAATTTTATTGTGGATACTAGTCCTTAGTGATGAAGGTCATTTTCTCTCTCTATCCGGAAGAGGAAAAAAAAAAAAGCCAGAAGCGGCAGTTGGAGGAAAAAAAATTTTCCAGTGGTACCCAGGACACAGCTGCAGAGGTTTGGAGCTTGTTACTCACTCTAACACAACTGTACTATTAGACCAGAGAAGGGCTCCTCAGGTGGGCGTGCTCCAGCCCTGGGTGGTTTTTTTCCTTTGCACATTTTCTTGCTGCACTCCAGCCACTAGAAGAGAGAGAGGGCCTGCAATTCCCTCCCCCCACCTCGGGGTTTCTTGCTGCCCATCTCCTGCTTTCCCCTCGAGTGCCTCCATCAGGACCCTGAGCTCCAGCTATTCTCTGGGCACCTGAGAAGTTTCTTCTGGGGTTGTCTGGTGGAATTTGGCTGAGTTCTGCAGGAATTTTCACATCACAGGACTGTGATGGATATCTCAGGTTTTTCTCATAACAAGAAACTTTGCTGTTTAAAACTATTGTATCTTGACTTGTGTGTTTACTAAAGTAAATAGTTTGTGTTTTCCACACTTTCCTTTGCTTTTTCTTTTTTTTTTTTTTCTGAACCTGGTGAGGGGGAGGGGCGGGGTTTTTTTGTTTTGGTTGGGGTTTTTTTGGCTCAGCCCCCATTTGCCTCAAACCCCGAGATGGGTGATGAAGTCTGCTATTTCAGCCTCAGGGCCCAGCCCTGCTGCAAGGCTTGACTTCCCCTTCAGTAGACAGTAAGTGCTCCATCTGATGCATGCCAAGGGAAAAGCATATGCCTGGAACTCCCTAAAGTGTGGGAACGAGAATAAACAGAGACATTTTTAACGTTACCACAAGTTTTAAATCTGCTGTGTCACTTTCCTGTAAGCATCGTCCATATTTTTTAATATATACAGTCATTGTGGGTTTGTGGCTCTGCCCATCACCGCTATTCTTTGTTGTGTGCTAGCCAAAAAAACAAATGAAAAATAAAAGGAATGTGCAGCATACATGACCATCTGGCTGACTACTGCAATCTTTTAACAAGTAGAGATGGGTTCTTGGGCTTTCTTTTCTGCCTTCCCCTTGACAATATTTCTGTTGGTTTGTTGCAACAAGGCTTTTCTCACCTTACATAGCTTTATTAATTCAGAGGTTTTTTAAGAGTCCTCTTGGGTGCTGTATCACCACACATAGATATGTACAACATTAAAAGCCATCTTCCCGCTTTCTTTACACCCCAAACATTCCATCCATCATTGAATTATGCTGCTTGTCTTGGATGAACTGCAGTACACTCAAAATCTTAAGCATTTCCATTATGAGCCTCATGTCACACAGGTCCAAGGTAAAATGATAGTTTAAAAATATGCCAATCATAAACATGGTTTACTAATGCATATTTTTATTTCATATTGCCTAACCACTGATTATAACCAGGCTTTTGAAACAATTTTCTTAAAAGAGAATGGGTCAAAGACAGCTATGATGGAATTTCCATCCTTCGGAAATTCCTCAGCAATGAATATCACTGTCTCCTTCTCTTTCATCACAGCCTTAAGATACAATATTTATATTGTGGCAAGCAGTGAAAGGATTGACTCCTTGTTTAGCAGAGACTGAGAAAAAAATGCCATAAAAATTAATAGTTCAAATTACACAAAATAATCTTTTTTCCACCCCAAGTGCATGTATTAACCTTAACCACAGAGATCAGTATGGAAGCTTTGTGAAAAACTTCACAATTAGATGTCACTTCAGTTCAAAAGGGATATTCTCCAGCCCTTTTTTATCACTGGATAATTTCCAAGGAAGAGGCTTACCAGCATTTTACTCCTCTCATACTTTTTCAGAACTAGCAAAAGTTAGTGAGGCCTAAGGGACCCTGAAAAACACCTGCATTTACATGTTTCAAGCAGTCACATTAACCCCTACAGGCATTAGCAGGGCTCCTGCAGCAACAAAATGGTACATAGAAAGACAAGTACTAGGAGCCATTGAAATGAAGGGATATTGTTAGGCTAGATTCACTGACACACCTCAAGCAAATTCCAATTTTTTTTGATTTTGACATGAATATTTATCACAGCATGATGCCCATTCCTGAAAACTAGCTTTCCCTGGTAAGGTAAAGATAGCCATTTGCAACCTCCACACTGAAAACTGAACTCAGGTTATTAGATGAGGATTCACTCTTCTGCAATATTATTAGGCATTTCTTTTCTAAAACACACTTTTATACAAGAAGATATCCAAAGGTCCAGAAGGGTTTAGCCAACCACTATGGGTCTGATGTGTCTCATATCAATGCATTCATCCCAGCACCACTCCAGGCTTCCCTAGAAAATATGCTGTCATTCACCCCTGCAGAACAGTTTAAACACTCTTATCTACTTACTTGAAATCCCTCCTCCAGGCAAACTGTTCCCTGAGATGATCTTTACCCTTCTCTTGAATTTAATGCACTGAGACCTAACAAGACATTATGTCCAGAGACTGGTGTGGCTGCAGTCACAATTACCCGTTCAGCAAATCAGCTTCTCATTGCAAGCCCTGCTAAGGCTATATATATAAGCTAAGAAGAAGCTAGAGTCATTGTGTCAGCAATTCTCAAAGAGTATTTTAAATCATATCAAGTTTAATAAAACTTTTACAACATAGCACAGAGTGTACTTTGTGTTCCTTTGAAATTGATGGAACAAGCCAATTTTTCCAGGTTTGTAGGCATAACATTTATTAAATTATAATAAGAAAATAGCTATTTAAAAACATGAAATGAAAGACTATAATATACACTTAAAGGTCAACAACTGCACAGGTTTCCTTATTGCACATTTTATCTGAGAAGTACTGGGAGACAAAGGAGCTCTGATTCCACACACGTACAGCTGGACACTGTCACCATTCCCTGCTCTAACTTGGACAAGGAAGTACATACTGTTGTGGGATATCCCTGCTTCACCCAAGCCTCTTACAGAACTGCCTTCACCTATTAAAGTGGTGACTTACACCCTTTAAATAATTTCCACCATATGTATCACAGAGATTGAGCTTTTGTAGCTGCAATAGAAAGGTCAGACTGAAACACAGTATTTTATTCCATCTCTGTACTATATAGTTCCTTTAGGACTTCCCTTAAATCGGTTTTACTCCCTCCATCCCAATTTTTTGCTGCAACTATGGAAGGTTAATACGTCCTTTACAAGGGAAGAGAAGTTGTGTTAACTAATATTACTACACAGAAACAACAGAGATGATCAACAAGGAAAATCCAATGAGAAAATACCCAGATCACAGTATGGAAATTTCAGCACTGAGAGTCTGGAAAGAAACGTGATCTAGGTTTTGGCTTTTAAGGGCATTTTAACATTTCAGCATTAAAACATTTTTATTTCTTCCTAAATATGTTTAACATCAAACTTGAACTACAAGGAAAACAATAAATTTTACTGGGGTTTTTTTCTCAAGTGCTATTTCAGTATGCCTCATCCCACATTCTAGTCTCTTCCTTAAACTGAGAAGGTATTTAGAAGGATTTAAACAGGATTTTTTTTAGCAACCCATCTTCCTGGATGCACAAACAACAGAATATGTACACATAGACAAGAGCACACCATCAAGTGTGTTTTATAAACACTTTTCATTTATTAACAATTGCAATTATTTTTCCAAATTCATAATGTAGTCCCCAATATTGTAGCACACTGAAATATAGCCTTCATGAGATAGACATGCCTAAAATTCACAGACCTCAGAAATCTTCATGACTGTTTCCTTCTACTCTGTGGATATATACACATATATTGCATATGGAGCCTGATATAAATCCATAGAAAGTCATTTGGATCAGTGCAGGCACCCTTATGCCTTTAGGCTACTAATCAGCTTTCGAGCATTAAATTCAGCTGGTTGGAATGATATATAAAAATAAAGCGAGGCATTCTTACAGTATTCATCAAATATGTAAAATAAAACATAGAAACACTATCACAACACACAAATCCAGGTGTTTAACAATGAATGCTGTAAAATTGGCACAACTTCGCAAAGCACAGATGTGATTAGGATATAATTATCTTATGCAAGAAATCCATTTCAGAGCTGTAATACTTTGCCGCTTGCAACAGAAACAGACTTTTTTCATTTTCTACTCACCTTAATTCTGTAAAGTCTGTGCAGCTATAAAAGAGTGATTTGGATTCTAGTCTGGCTCAGAGTTCTAAGCAAATTTTTTTGTAACTGATTAAATAGCAGTGATTCGTTGTGAGAAACACAGCTTTAATTTTGGATCTCAGATTGATGGAAAAGGGCTGGCAGCAAACACACTTATTATTTATTACTGGATACATACAATAGGAAAGTAATTGTGAGAAAGAGGGACACCACAGCTATTTGTAAATTACACATCTGATCTGTGCTTAGATTTTATATCTGAAGCATTTCATCACATCTGAAAGACACCATAGGATCAGCAAATAGTCCTACTATTATATGAATCAACAGAGCTTGGATGCACAGGTTACTGCCGAACTGGTTCGTATATTCTATTCTGCTTGGGCCTCCACAGAAACACACATGTATACCATATGTACAATTTTATTTTTCAGATCACAGCCTGTTACCATTTGAATACAATTGCAAAATTCCACAAGGCCATATTGCTAAAACTGGCTCAAGGTAGGCAGAGATGTAGCTATGGACATATAAATCTCATTCCACCAGAATAAGCCCTTTCTTCTGACACAGAACAAATACAAAAGGGGAAGAAAATTCACAGTAAAAACCAGCTCTGTCCTGCATGAAAAGTACTTCCTGAGCAAAACACACTAAAGAAACTCAACCACCAAAACTTGAAAATGTTTATTTTTATAGTGTCTTAAAATGCCAAGGAAAAAACACATTCTATCTGCTATTTTCTCCCTTCTAAATTTGCAATGTAAAAGAGGAAATAAGTGTGCTCCAAAGATATTTCAGGATTTTAAAATCACAACTTATATATGGGCTGTATCATTTGCAAAGTCTAGATATTAATATTAGAATCTACCTCTGAGAAAATGAATGTCTATTTTAAAACTCGTTTTTATATTTGGTGTGCTTAATTTAAAGAATGTAAGACTGCATACAAGATGAATTTCCCAATATCTTAGTCATAAAATTACATCACTGTTACACATCCACCAAAATAGTTAAATAGCATTCATAATTTAGAATGAAAGTCTAATTATTTAGATTGTCTTAAAAATAGTACTAAAGGCAAGTAAAAATAAAATACTCCATCTGGCTGTTTCAATTAAAACTTACTGCACTGTATTAAGAAAATATTTGGAATTAATATAGTCAAATACACCTGGAAAAAAAAATCCTTTGCTCTGGCTAAAACTAATTCAACTCCGCTGGGGGCTCTGACTCCGAGAGAGAAGCTGTGCTGGATTGCACAGCACTATTGAGACATCTTTTTAAACAGGTCTTTCAAAGAGTCATGANNNNTGTTCTCTGTAAACATCTGGGAAATGAATTGCTCAGCAGTCAAGGAATATAGAAGTAAAAAGCACTCAGCTTGGAAAAAAATAGCTGCATTTCTTGAAAGAGACAGGATGCCTCTTCATTAAGGGCATTTAGACTTCCCAAATTGATTTCACAATTCTTCTAATGAGATGGAGTCTCTGTAACTGTTTTTTCAGTCAACTATGGGAATCTAGAGTACAGGAGCCTATTGTACAGATGAAATGGATAAAAACACTCCAGGAGTAATGGCACTGACCTAGGCCACCTCCTTTCATTCTCACTCTTGTTTTAGTCAGTAAGTCACACACCGAAAAAATACGTGACCTGCAAACTGGAACAGGATTTCTAGAGAAGAGGTTGATGTCCCAAGTCTGTCCATGTTTAAGAGGCATTTGGAAAATGCCCTTAACAACATGGCTTAACTTTTGGTCAGCCCTGAATTGCTCAGGCAGTTGGACTAGATGATCATTAGAAGTCTCTTACAGCTGAGATATTCTATTTTACTCCAATCTTTCCCCTTCATACTCCTTTAATAAACTGTAGCTGAAAGTACCAGTGCCTTAGATAGAAGGATTTGCATGAAGACTTCTGGGAGAATGCTTGGTAAGATACTTGAATTTTAAACCGTAGAAACAAGTTGCAAATGGAAGAGACTACGATGGATTCAGGGGATAAGAACACCTGCAAGTAACTCGGAAATCACTATAAGTCTCAAGCCTTCCAGTGGTGAGGCAGTTCTGGCTAGAGTGGGAAACAGGTAAAGGCATCATTCAAAGACCAAAACTCTACATGAGCCAGAATATGTCCTGGGCACTGCTCCTCTCCCAAAACTCTCATAGCAATGTTCTTCCAAAGAAACAAGGAAACATTACAAGGAAGGAAAATTCTCGCTTTTTGTCTCTACAGCTAAAGTGGAAACCAGCTGAAGAAAGGGTATTTCCACATAAAAGTAATTTGGACTGATTTAATAATTTGGGAAGATGTTCTCAAAGGGTGAATAGAAATCTCCAGGCAAATAAATCTCCAGTCAAGTTTTACAGTTCCTGTAATTTTGATTAATTCTCAAAGAGAAGAACTAGAAGAAAATATGCCCCTTATTTTAAACTAGTCCTTGTCTTCTACCCCCATTCTCTTTCCTGCTAGCAACAGAAAAATAATTATGGTAAAGACTATTTACCTAAGATTTTTCAAGTCTCATTTAAAAGAAGTCTTTGATTCTCAATTTTATAATCCAGTAACATTTGTTTTAAGACTTTGTCTCTTCCCCCAAAAAGAGAGAGTGCCACTGAAACTCTGTATCAATCAAAATAACTTTGAGTTCAGCACTTATTAAAGCCTGCTAATAAATGCAGAATCTTTGACATATGATGCAATTTGTTTGACATGCCTAGTGGTCCAGTGCATTAATATGAGGCTTGATGAGTTTATGGGAAGCATTCTTTAAATATAGGAAAGCTGAAATAAGAAAACGTTTACACAGATAAAATGTTACTCACAGCCTGAGATAGGAACAGGGATTGTTGGATAAACAACTCAGAGTGTGACTCAGTAGCTATAAACCTATCTGGGAATGTTTAAGTCAAGAATCGTGATTTGTAGCTCTAGAAAATATGAGGGTTCTAGACTTGCTCTGTAAATTGGTCAGAAAATTATTTCCTGTGTGCAATGTTGTTTTTGCAGGTGCTAATCTTGTTTTTGATTTTGGATGTGAAAATGTGCAGGTCAGTTTTACCAGATGCCTCCTCTCTGTCCCCTTCTCATTGCTTCCCCTCTCCTCTGTTGTGGGTGCAGTGAAGTTAGAGGACACTTGAGAATTTGAAACAAACTTCAAGCTGTCTTCAAATAAGGAGGAAAAAAAAGACAAAAAACACGAATTATGATGAACAATGCACTGACTGAGGAAAAGTTTTCCCTACAGCAGGAGATTGGTAAATGTTGGGAAAACAAATCTTCATAATTGTTGACACTTGTGCTGGAGGAAATCTATGCCAAACCATTAAGTTGCTCAACCATAAAGAGATGATTAAATTTTTTCTGAAGATCTGCCTGTGTTTTTCTTTTGGAAATAGAAGGTGAGGTGGAAAATGGATTTTGTCTTCATGCTCTAGAAAGATATCACACTAACTATTTTTAATTGTTGGGTTTAGGAGGATGAAAGGGAAGACAAAAAATGGCACTGCACCATTTCTATGGTGATGAAAATCTAAATTGAAAATCCCATTTTTCAATTAAATCATCCATCATTATCCTTATAATGACAATGTTGAGAAAATGTTCATAAGCATGAGTAGGATTGTCAGAAACAGGGATTTCCAATAAAATACTATCTACATAATCAGCATGTCAATTTAGAAGAGAAAAGGACAATATTGAACCTCCATTATCTTAAAGGTGACTCTTTCTCTCAAAGATGTAAAATAAGACAAATAATCTCCAAACCAAAAAACAGCTTTCTGGTCACCAAAACTGAAATTAGTCCCCTCTGAGGAAGAAGTAAACCAACTAAACTTTTCCAAATATCATCCTTTGTAACTGGGATAAAGCCACTTTATTTTAACTGTTCTGAGCTAATAAGTCTTTATCATGCCGTATTCTGCCTTTATAGCTGCATCTTGTTCCAATTTTGGCTTCATCCATTCCCATTTCCAAATGACCATAACTTTCATACATGTTTGCCACACACAAGATTCCATCTGTCTCTGACCTTGAATAAACAAGGGGCCTTTGATGTTCTTATGTACTTCAAACCACTTTGTCATTTATGGTAATACATGAGCCACATGGTAAGGACGTGCAGTCACCATTGGTTTGTGGAAGTGCCTTCCTGCTTCTTCTCTTGATATAAGTTTACCATAGAACAAATTTACTGTAATCTTCATGTTAATTTGTGCCTCACTACAGAGAGAGAAAGAGGTCAGCAAAACAGCAATGGGAGGCTGAAAGTAGAAGTCCTGCACATACAGCACTCTGACAGCCAAAAACAAGGGTCTGTCCCTAGGAGAAGTAAGAAAACCAAATCACACAAAGCCCATACAACAAACCAACTGATAATCAGAACAACAACTTCTTGAAAACAAGTATTGCAAGAAATTTGTTAACTGACGGACAGATTTACCTACCCCACACAGCAGCTTTGTTGTGGCATTGTGTGTTCATCCTATTACATTTCAAGGCTGCCCGTTCGAGGCTGTTGGGTTTTGGCACTGTCAAAATGAAACAGACATTATGTGGTACCATATGTCAGGCAGCTGAAGTAAAATATTCCTGGTCTAACTTCCAGTCTGGAGGGAGCGTTAAAACCAATGGAGCAGGAGAGGTGGGTGGGCCACGGCAGGGTGGAACAGGGCGGTTTTGTTTTCATCCCAGCATCTCAGCAATCCTGTTTGTACTTCTGCAGACTAATGTCTGGGTGTTTCTACCCCAGCCAAATGAAAAAAGAGTTCATCTTTTCCTCCAAGACAAAGAGGACAACACAAAACAAAACACTCCAGTAATTATTTTTTAATGTAAATGCATGTTTATTTCATGCCCTCAAGCCTTTTAGTCCTGGTTGTTTGTGACAAACATTCCACAATAGACTCTTTAAAGACTGGCATATGTGCCAGTGCTAAAAAACATATACCAGAAGACATTAGACAATTACAATGGAAGACGACAACAACATGCCAGTAATGGTTTTAAATTATTACATTGTAGAGTACTTAGTGGTACATCATGGAAGAGCTATCCCCACAGCTCTAGAGAAGCTTGAGCTCTATCAATAAACTAATCTTTATTGTGTAATACGCTGGTTTTCTGTTACAATTAAGTTTGTGCTATACAGTCCAGCACCCTGTAATTATGGATAGAGGAATGACACAATTACAACCAATTAGCTCAGGTCTCTGCTTCAATATATGATAGTTGTTCATGGCCCACATCGTCAGTCAATATCCACCGAGGACACACCATTGATTGAGTTCTAATATCAAATTGTACTCGATAAACACAACAAGATGACCTGCAAGCCCTAAGGTACCCAGACTGCAGGCACTTGAAGTAGCTTACAGAATAACCCATTTTTAGGAAAAAGCTGACTGAAACAGCATGCAAGATGCACTGTGAATTAGTTCCCAGAGGACCCTGGTACTCAGACTGTGTCTTGTCGCAGTGATGAGCGAGATGGTTTCCAGTGCTGGCTTTGCTTATTTTTTTACCACATTTCATTTTTTTGTGTAGTCCCAGTTCAACTGAGTGTCCTGATAGATAATATTTTGAAAACAGGATTTAGGAACCTGAATGATGCAGGGTTTGTGGGGGTTTTTTGAAGTTACTTACACACAAAAAAATCACAAGAATAATCAAAATCATTTTCTTAACTCGACAAGGAATAAAAATGGGTTGTGTTTCTTCAGCATGAAATACAGAGATGCATTTCTTTCTTTCTTTTGAGTTCATTTGGGGTTTTTTTGGTAACAAAGGAAAAGGAAACACTGAAACATTCTATAACAACGTTGTCCTAAGCAACTACAGTCTCTTCTGGGATATAAGAAACCAGGGTTCAAGTTCTGTGCTTCTCCCCCATTCCAGACAAATGTCCCTTGCTGTAACTGGGTAGCTTGATGTTATCATACAAATAGCAAAAATAATACTTTCAAATAAAGATTTTCAAAAGTCAGATTTCAGCAATGAAGAGCTCTAGCTGGATTTAATAGATATCATCTCTGAGAAGCTTAATTTTTGAAGATAAATGGAGAATTACATCCTCTGCTTTAAGAACTGACTACTAGGAACTGCTTTTTCTTGCTCTCTTATGCAATATCTGTGGTTTATAAATATTTCAGAAAGAGTTTTCAATGCCATTTAAAAAATAAAGATATCACATTCAAGAAAGACCAAGCAAAAAAAAAAAAAAAATATCTTAATGTTGTCCCTTTATGTTACTGTCACTGCAGTAGCATATTTTCCCCATCTAACTTATATTTACATAATGATAATTAAGCATGTCATTAATATGCTTAAAGACACTCCAAGCAGCTAAGAAAAATTTATATAGAGTAAGAATTTTACGGGGTCATGGAAACATTTTAACACAAAGTAAAGGCTTTTAATAGGGCTTTCTCTCTTCCCTGACAATTATTTTTTAACCAAAATGAAAGCACACTCACTTGGCTTCAGGTTAACATTACAAAAGGAAAAAGTTTTTACTCCTATGAACAAGGCAAGACTCTACAAAGCTTAACTGTTATAAATTACTGAAGTATTAGGGAGACTTACAATTCTTTAGCAATCCTGAAATACATTTGTAAAGGAACACAAACTCAGTTTTAAGGGAGAAGACATATTACTTCCAACATGCTGTTGGTAGTTGGGATCAGCTCAGCAATGCTCTCCTAAGCCGACTCCATGAAGTAACAAAAAAAAAAAATGCAGCAGCCTATGCCTTGCTCTCCACTACCCAGAGCTAAGGAAAATATTTAGACCTCTCTCTGACAGCCCAGTCTGGAAGTGGAAGTCCGGAACCAAAGCAATTGGGACACAAGGGTTTGTTGGCTGCTCTACGTCTGAAATATGAGAAAGGATCTGTTCCTTCCCCTCCCCGTACAGAGATGGATGTGCAAATATACACCTGAACCTAGAAGAAAGCTAAAATGCAGTGCAGCATTTACGAGTTTGTCAAAACAAACATTCTGCTCACCTCCTGCAGGGCCCCCGGGTTCCCTGAGTTCAGGTGGCTGACTCACATCCCACGAGGCACTGCCGATGCTCTGCCCATCACCAGACAAGCTCACAAGTGCCCTCGCACAGGGCCAAGAAACCCATGGATAAGAGCCCCCACACCTATGTGCCAGGGAATGGGGGAGCCGGTCTTAGAAACAGCAGAGAATTTCAAAATTAGGGGATTGTTCCCAATCAAATCTTAAGATAGCTTTGTCACAAAGTAGAATTCATTCTAGACAAACAGAGAAAGCAAACAGGACATTGAAACCCATTAACAGAGTATGAAGGAGTAACTGGTACCACTGTTAGCACTGACCCTTCAACATCCAAATTTTTGTTTATAGGATTGCTTTTCCCTTACACCTTTCTCCTGAATTATGGATTATGGTTTATGGTGAGTAATAGCAAATAATAAAGTTTTAATAAAAACCCAGTGTCACTGATAACGCAATAGATAATACTATTACAATTTTCTACAGCAAAGAGACTTCAGTAAAAGTCATTTCAGATCTCCATTTGACCAAATTTTGTTATTACATGAGAGGAGAAATTACTAAGTTCCTTTTCTATCTTAAATAACATTTTTAAGTCCATGTAACCTCTAATAAAATTCTGGTATTCCAGTGGAAAAACAGTTTGTGAGGACAGATACTGCTGGCTTTATGTGCTTTTAAAAAAAAAATCCATGAAAGGGGCATTGCTAGCCTGAAAAAACACATTCTGAATGAGCTAGCTGCACCTCCTCTAGCTAGAGCACAACACCTCAAATTAATTGCAATCAAAGCCAAGAAAAATATTTTCATAGTGTATATATATTATGTCGGTTTTAATTGAGCACAATACCATCATCTCCTTCCTCTTACTCCTCTCATTAAGCTGGCCTGCACTACATGCTTAAATGTTTGGCTTAATTGAATCCTATATCTTGTGACTGCTAGAACGAAAATTTTATGTGGAGCACTCTTCTATGGCAATTGTCTTCCTCCACAGATCAGCAGAGGGAAAAGGAGGGATTCACCAGAAATTGCAGAACCATGTAAGGTTCTGTGAAGTGACTGAAAAGCGTTTGCTGTTTGTAACGTATTGTTTCTATGAAGAAGCTCTAAAATGGAGGCTGTGCATCTGTCTTTCTTTTCCATAGTGATTTGAAATGCCTTGCCTGAGGTTATCTGCCCGGCCAGGAATGAAACATACCTCGTGAATATCAACCCACTAATCTATGCAGCAGATGTAAATTACCCAGATTCACAGTTCTTCCACACATTCACAGTTCCTACTCACAGACTTTCCAGGCCTTTTCTACTAAAACTGTTTTTAGAATTATCACCTCTCGTCTCGATAAAGTAGAAATTATTCACTAATTAAAAAATTGCACACAATTTTAAAATGTTCACTCCCCACATTTGTATTCTGTGACGGTCAAACAGAAGTTTTCATTGTCCCTAATGCTGCACTTAGATTATTCTCCCTCAAGATTGTTATTCCTTTACCTCACACTGACAGGCACGCGCTCTGCAGTGTGACTGTACCCAAAGACAAACATTCCCAGGATTTTAGTCCCTTGATGGAAAGTTAAGGACATAATTTAAATACCTCTTCTCGAAAGTTCAAGAAAGCTGGTTGAATTGATTATGAAAATAAATCTCACTACACATTGTCTAAACCATGTGAAGCAGCCAAGTTGCTGAGAAGCCCAGAAGATTCTCTGATACAAAGTGCATAAGATCACATACAACTCAAGGAAAATTATCAACAAAGCTTCCATTAGCTTTTATTTTCTTTGCATGGCCCAAATTCAGCACATCATCTAAGTCAGCACTCTAGAGAGTCAAATCAGGGGATGAAAAAGATGCAATATCTATGAAAATTAACTTTGATGAAACTTACTAAAAATGCAGACGTATTAATACTTTAAGAGGATGCATTTACAGTATTGCAGGTGAAATGTTTATGCAACAAAGATGGAACTATTGTAATGTTTGTTTCAGGCGAGGCAGAAATCCAGTCCTCAGAAGAATAAACATTCAAACTCTGTAATGTAATTTTATACAGCAACAAAAATGTACAATAAATTTCGCAGTTCTATTGATCCTAATACCATTGGCATTGCTCCAGCAATCGATTTAGTCATTTGATCAGTAGGAGAAAGGGAAGGGGAATATAATATTTTAGTGGACTTCATAAATTCAAAGCCTCAGCTTTCAAGTCCCACCAGTAATACAATAAAGCATAGAGATCATAAATGGAACAACTAAAGTTTTGTAATTACAACATGGTTTATAATGTAATAATTTAGCAAACGGCAGGCATGTTTGATTTATGCAAGATGCACGATAGTAGGTTGTTTCTCATCAGAGCTGTACCAATATATTTTCTAATAAATATTTAGAACAATCAAGTTTTGCATCTCAACCTCTCCAAATGGTGATTGCTTGTCTGGTATCATCCAAATTCAAGAGGTTGTTTTAAAAGTGAAACAGATCTATTTCTCATCTTCCTTCCACAGATTTTTGGACTCAGTGTTCATGTGTCTGCAGGAGGTAACAGGAGAATACCATTTCCCTGTTAAGACCAGGTATCCCCTGCCTCTCACAGGAGGTTTCTGGTTTGGGTGTTGGTGTATCTCTGCCATACAGGGCACAAGGCACTGGCCCTGAACAGCTGCCTGACTGTGCTCCCTCAGCCCTGCCCATGCTCAGGTGATGTGGCCACACAACGACTCCCTCAGGCCAGACCTCAATTTCTGCTCTTCTGGAAGATGAGGGATGTGCTGTTCAAAATGATCTACCTGAAAGTACCTGGAGCAGCATCACAGCCCCTCACAGCTGCCTGTGGCTTTACTACACCAGGGCAACCAATATTTCAAGAGACTCTTAACACATGCCCCTGCATTTTCTTTCTTGGGTTTGTTCTGTTTGTGTTGTGTTTTTTTAAATTTTATTTAGACACAACATTTTGAGGTTTGAGGGTTTTTTGTTTTCAGAGATACTAACAGATTACCCAAAAGATACCTCAGAGCAGATCAGGTACTGCATGCCTTTTCTGTTCTAAACCTATCCCAGAAACACCATCTGTTGCAAAGAGCCCTGATGAGCCCAAGTACATCTGTCTCAGTCATTGGTATAACATAGTCATAGCACTTTACAGTTAGTATGAATTTTGTGGATATAGTGGTTTCCTAAAGTGGCTTCTAATTTGTTAAAGGTCAGACTTTTGAAACAATGCTCTGAGAACAAAGACACCTGCATGGCACTGGGTAAGGCTGCAGAACCACCCGGCCAGCAAACACCATGGCTTTCAAGAGGCTGCTTCAATCTGTTCAGACAACACACCACAGGTTTGTGAGCTGAGAAAACATATTCAACTTTCTGTGAACTGGGAATAAGAGAAAAGGTGTTATTATGGCTGGCCACTGATGTCTAGTTCACCTCAGAAAACATCTCTGTACTGAGAAAAGAAACCTCTATTCTCCTGACAACAGTACATCCATTTTCATAAGTTCGTTTCAAACTTAAGAAAAACTCAAGCCCAACAGCAACAAACCAAGCCCTGCAAAATCAGTTTCAATGTGCTGAAACCCCTGTGGCTGTCCCCAGGCATCCTGAGAGTCAATAGATGCACAAACTCTCTTGCAGCAGCCCAAAATTTAAATCCATTTGAAATTTGAACACAGATAGGGTTGCTCCTGGGAAGCTGCTTTTGCACAGCACAGATCCATCTATTGGAACAGTGTGGAGCAAGGGAATGACTCAACATTGCCCATGTGCATGAGTAGGTTTACAGGAACAAATACTGGTGCAATAATAATAATTCTGTGTGAGTTGCCTCTCTCCTGTTCAATATATCTACTTTGCTCTAAGGAAACTTTTTTCACTGATTACTCTGTAGAGAATTTTTACATTTTGGCCAGAAGATCAAACTTCAGATAAATTTTCATAGGAGACAGAGAAAGAGATTTCTAATCCCCTTACGCTCCCTCATTGAAGCAATCACAGAAGCTGTTAACTCATAAAGGAGAGCTCCCACACTGTCCTGTGTCTGTACAAAGGCAAAGGGTTGGTCAGACAGTAGTGAGCTGGGGCAGTATTCAAGAAGCATTCCAGTCCCAGGGCTTCATAGGCCTCATAATATTTATTAGCTTCAAATTTATATCAACTCTTAAACAGAAAGCCATATATTGTCCAATTCTCAGTGGAAAATCCACAGTAAAAACTCGCACATAAGGAAACTTACTAGTGATGCATGAGTCCCTGGCAGCATGGTAAATTCCAGGAGGGACACACAAAATCTGGCCTGCTGTATATTCACAGTTCAGGATAACACCACGTGGAATACCTTCCTGTGACAGCAAGGTCTCATCTCTTTGAATGAAAGGTATCTGCTGCTGGACAGTTCAACCCAATGAAGGAAGCTGATGTCACCGTGCTGCATGAAATATCATCAAGTACGTGACTTATTTCTACTAGCTGTTACTTCTTAAGAGGTGTTCCCCCTTTGTTAATCTTAATTTCTAAGCAACTCTTAAAAAAACCAAAAAGCTTCTCTTGAGTTTCATCAGAAATGACTTGGATGATCTTCTGTTAAAAGAATGACTTTTATCCTCATTCAAATACATATTGTATTGGCTTAGAAACATCAAAGAGGCAATGTCTTTACATATTCTATTTCTAAGACAAGAAAAGGAGTTCTCTCTTTATTAACATTGGTAATGTTGAATCTTATAATGAAAAATGCACAAAAGCAATATTTTTGATGAATAGGTAATAGAACAGCACTGAATAAGAGAACATTAATATTTTTTTCCCAAAGACTCACTCAGATAATGCATCAGGAGGGTTTTGAACTAAAACGAAGCCACAAGCAAAAATGAAATCGGTGATCCTCTGCTCCCCCTCTTACAGCCCAATACGTAATTTTATTGACCTTGAAAGTCCACCACATAGTTCAAGCATGGCTCCAACATCTGATTGTCACAGCCTGCAATGAACACAGCAGGAGCACTTTCTCTCAAGCCAGAAGTACTTTGCAGGAGACAGATAATGCTGTCTGACCACACCAATATGCAAATATTACTCACAGGTTCAGGCTCACAGGCCATTCCGAGTTGGAAGGGACCCTCAGGATCATCCAGTCCAATTCCCCACCAACTAGACCATGTCACTGAGCTCCTCATTCAGTCTTCTCTTAAACACCTCCAGGAACGGTGACTCCACCACCTCCCTGGGCAGTCCATTCCACTGAGGAATCACTCTCTCTGTGAAAAAACTCTTCCTAACACTACTCAGAGCAATTATTTGAATTATGAGTAGAACAAATGCAGAGGCATATTACAAGTAAGATTTTTGCACCCATGGATATTTTTAGAGTTTTTGTAACACCAGGAAGTGAACTGCAGAAAGGTCTGCAGTGTTTTCTGATAGAGGGTGGGCATGTACCCTTTCTGTCTCTGCTACGTGTAACATAATAGAGCTTTTGTAATGTTTCCCAGAAAACCTATTTGTGCATTTGGATCTTGAACATTCCTTTCACTCTGTCATCTTTTACCACTGGTTTTGAATCACTCTAATAATACAACCATAAAGGGTCATATAAGCAGTTAGATTGGAAAATAAAAAAGAAGAAAAAAGAAATTTTAAAATAAATCAGGCATGACACTCCCCTACATTCTTCATTACTTTATTACAGTCAATAAAATCACAAAAAACTAACATTAATTTGAGAAAAAAATTGTCTCTGTTGAATTCTAAAATTTCCGTTGTGATCTGCAAAGGGATGTCATAGGAAAATATACTTTAGTAGATCAAGTCACGTATTTTTGGATTTGTGTCACATTGGAAAAATACCTTTGCATGTATGAATAGTTTATTCTTCAAAACATTTTGATTAATCTTTAGAATTTCAAAAATCCCAACAAATTACAGCTGGAAAAATCTAGATTTCTGTAGTGATTCCTTCACATCATTTAGTTTACTTACCTGGTTTTACCAAAAAATGGAAATTTGTATCTAGGAGTGGTGTACATTGCAGAAGTATGATTGATCCCATTTTCCTTTACTTATTTTATAAAAAAAGAAAGAAGTGTTTCATAGTAACAATACCTTGAAAAATGAAGATGTGCTGGGATCAGAGATTGCATGAAAGAAAAGCATCAATGCAGCAGAAGAGCAAGGATGTATTTAAAAAACAGAAAGAAGAAAAGAGAAAGCTGAGAGGCATTACTATGTCTTTGAGGAACGTTGATGAGAGATGGTACCCTCACAATATTCATCCTCATTAATCTCTTGCTCTCCTAGACAAATGTATTTACTGCAGAGAAAGATTTAATCTCCATCTCTATTCAAGGTCCAGTTATCTGCTCATTTGTCAGTTTCTCCCCCCAACATTCTGTGCCTAAAATTCCAACCTACAACCACAGAATCAGAGTTGCAGTCATGGATGTGCCCCATCCGAATGCACCGGACAGGCTCTCACTCCATTGATATCTCAAGTGCTTTCAAAAGCAATGTTACCACTTTTGTTACATTATCCTATATAATATTTGCCTATTCTCCTCCTTGTTTTCTTTTTCTCCATCTCTGTACTTGTCTATATTTAGTGTGTAGAACACTCACAGCAAGGACTTTTTCATGTCAGCGCTTGGAGCTCATATAGAGGCCTACCGTAGATAAATAAGACAACAATATAATCTGTACTTAATCACTGTGATCTATGGAATAGCAATGTCTTGTTTGAAGTGTGGTATTACATTTGGAAACAGCAAACAAGAAGCTAATTACTTTTTGTGTTTGAATCTGTCACTCTTTTTTCTGTGGATTGAGCCACTGTCTAAGCTTGCTGACTTTGAGCTTCAGAGAAACAAGAGACCAACAGGGTTGAACTGTGATGGGAGCAGGGGAAAGTGAAAACAAAGAGATACAGTAAATCTGGATGTCTACAACATCTGAGGTAGTGGCTCAGGACACAGATGTAATACTAAGTTACACAGTGAAACACTAGCAATTTGGTGACGGTGGAGTTCAAAGGATGTCCACAGTCAATCAAATTGGAATTAACAAATGGAATACAAACTGCACAGGGAGATTTAAGTGTGATGAGAAAAGAAGAAAAGAATACTGAGATCAGGAGCTAACTCCCAGCTGCAGTAGGCTCACAGGATTTGTAACAGCGACTACAATTCCCGTATAAGAATAAACACTTCAGTGATAGGAACAGGAAAGCAGAGAAAAAGAACTCATAACAAAAAGAAAGTGAGGCAGCAATCATTCCTTCTGCTTTTAAAGTATAAACCATCAGCAGAAAAGGGTTTCTAAAGTTACTTGCAAAGCCAAGAGACTACATGTGCTATCATTATTAACCAAAGATTTTGTCTTAAAGGGGGCAGGGAGACAATTTTCTTAACAGCTATTCAAAACTCTGGTTTTAACATACAATAAAAGTTATGAAAGGAGAATTTTTAGATGAAACTTTACCCACTTGTGAAAAATTAAACCACATGGGAAATAACAAAAAAAAAAATCACATACTTGTGTGCACATTTGTGTGTACATTTCAAAACAGAGCACACTCAATGACAGCCAAGAAGCTTGCATGGTTACAGTGAAGGATTTGTGAATGTAAAGCCAGGCCTCTCTTGAGGCTAGAAAAGACTGTGTTGTTCCAATGTGCATTCTTTCTGTTTCATCAGCTTTTGGATTCCACTCCAACAATAATATGTATTCCTCAAGATGCACAACAATACTAAAACATGCAGGTCTGAGAAAAATCACCACACACATCAAAAATTCACGTAAAGGACAATATTTGTCTGACAGAGAAACACTGAGTAAACAAAACATTTACATATGCAGACTGAAAACCACACAAGGAAACAGATTGTAGTCTGCAATCACTCCCCTCCATACCTTGTTGTTGTCACTCCCAAAGAATGAGTAGAGACACCCAACACTGACATGCCAAATGCTCCCTGGACACAGACATTTCAATAGCGTCAACCAAATCCTGTCACTTTGCTAAATTCTGTTTGTCTAGCATTTAAGAATTAAATTATGGAAAAATAATTACATCCCATAACTTCTGCTTCCTTCCCACTGCAAACAAGGGCATGGCAATGTTTAAAAACATTTTTCCTCACTACATTGTTTTTTAAGGATTTACAAGAACATCTTCCCTCACCACGCACTAAGTGGAGGAGAATCATGGAATGGTTGGTTTGGAAGGGACTTTAAAGGTCATCTAGTTCCAACCCTTCTGCCATGGGCAGGGACACCTCCGACTAGACCAGGGTGCTCATAGCCCCATCCAGTCTTGTCTTGAACACTTCGAGGGATGGGTCATCCACAGCCTCTCTGGGTAACCTGTGCCAGGGCCTCACCACCCTCCAGGGTGCACAGGTTTGCAGCAAAGTCAGAAATGGCAGCCAGGTCTGTTGGCTGTACAGGTGAGTCAGGAACAGCCTGTTTGCTGCTCTCTATTTCTGTCCCGAGCCACAGCACACATACTGTGCTAGGCTAGAACAGGGCAAGGCATTGCAGACTTTCATTACACTCATTTTTCCAAAATGTGCTTCCAATTAGTACATAATTCAGTTTTCTTTTGAAAAACATAGGATATAAGAAGCAGAGTCCATAAATTCTGCACAATTCAGAGATTCAGCCCTGTTTAATTAATATACAGCCACAAAGGAAAGATTCTCCAAGTCCTTAAACTGGAAGGAACACACTGTAGTCACAAGGGCAATAATAATGTGAGCTCTTAATTGACAAAACCAACTGTATTGAAACAGAAATAACAAACTTATTACAATGAAAAACAAGGCAAATAAAGGATATAACCACACAGAGAAAAGCAAAGAAAGAGAGAGGAGATGATTCACAAAATCCTTCAGGATAGAGGGCAGACCTTGGGGGGTCTAAAGAGAAAACAGCAGTTGTGATCTCAGAGGCTGAATCAGTAGGATACCAATATAACTAGCAAGCAGCAAGATTCCCAAAGCAGGCATTGCCAGGCTTGCCACCATCACTCTGTCCACCAACAATGAAAATTTCAAAGATATGCTCTGGGTCTTTCCAACTTTCTCTGCAGTATCTACCTTCATATTATTATTATGGATATTGCTCTCGTTATGAACAAAAAGTTAAAAACTTTCCTGCTTTGGCTGTACTTGGAGACAAAGCTCTGAGTTTCTGTTATGTATAGACTTAGGTAAGGGATATTTTCAGTTTCTGTCTTCAAACTTTCAACACTTCCTCCTAGAGCTCTTTCTCCCAAGAAAGATGACTTTACAACAGCAGTGCTATAAGTTAGTTGTCAGTTCTGCCAATAGAGGACAGAGATGTTTAGGATTCTCACTCTTGTTTACATTTCTATAGACAAAACATTTAACATGGAGATGGAAAGATGATGACTGCACTGAGTGTAGCTTATTGTGAATTCTAGTGCTTATCCAGACAGCTGCATATTGCACAGCTTGAGTGCAGGACCTCAGCCATGATTTCTGTCACTCAGTCACTGCTGATGGAAGTGCTGTGCTATAGTTTTCCCATATTTCAGCAGCATCTAGAAACACTAGATGTGGTTAAAGTCCTGTGAGGTTAAACAGAACACAGCCCTTTTGTAAAAGACCAGTTGCCTTCACTTAGCTACCCAGGGTTGGTTGACATGTAGTGTGAAAGTTGCTCTCACCCTCAGAGACTCACTACTCAAAAAAATGTTCCTTAGTTATGTGGGGTTTTTTGGTTTTGGTTGGGATTTTTTGTGTGTGTGTTTTGTTTTGGTTTTTTTTTTTTTTAATAGAAGGAAAACCAATCCTTTGTACATGATTCAGCAGAAACAAACCCCTGATTTTCTGAGGTTGAGGCCACTGCTCAACCGCACTGTAGATCATCTACCCTCCTTCAGTTATAGTACAACCTGCGGCTGGAGATCAGTGGCTTGTGTTGCCTCAGCTGCAACCCCCTGTTATAACAGCAGCAGTAGTGCCCATCTTTCTGGGTCCCTGGTAACTGTATTTCAGAGGCAGCACTCCTGCATGGGCAGGTAGGAGGGAAGCCTTGCTTACAGCAGTAAATGATTGTGGTGACAGTGCAGCATCACCCAGACACAGAGACAAGCTCAGGGCTTGCAAAGGATGAGGGCTGGGCATTCCAGTCAGCGTGGCCAGTCATCCACTCAGCCTCATGTGTTTCTGTGGAAGTGATGAGGAACTGCAAGGAGAGAAAGATGGCACCACTACCTTGAGTTCAGAAATCCAGAAAAAAAATCCCACTGCTATTGTATTGTTAATGATGCCTCGTATTATCAGATGTTTTGTTTTTAAATTGCCAGAGTCCATCCACACTAAGTTGGTAAAAAAATTCAAAGTGTTAGTAAGCAATCAATCCAACTCCCCAAATGCTATGATTAATCCAACACCTTCACACCACATCCTCTCCCATAAAACATCACAAAATGAGGACATTCCCTATGAAATTCCATGTTCTTGATATCCCATCCAGTTACTGAAAATACATTAGTTCACATGAATACCAGAAAACATGGGAATGATGGGTTAACTACGACTGCCCATGATTCATTTAAAGATTCTACATTAAACAACGTGGATATGGGCTGTGGTCTGTACTGCCTGGCTGATCCCTGGGCAAACAAAGCCGGCTTCTCCAAGACATTTCAGTGTAACACAGTCTAGCTGGGAAAGCTCAAAGTTGTATCCTGGCTGCTGTCTGGTTACACAGGTTCAGAGGAGATACAGAGACACTGGATCCGGACAGATGCAGAAAACTATGCTGATCAAATCTGAAAACACCTTAGGACCCCAGATCTACTTCTCAAATAAGTTTTCCGGAATTATATAACAGGCTTAGCTTATATCCAGCATTCTCCTATATGCACAGAGGAAAGGATTCTTACACACAAAGATAATTTGAGACATCTGGAGAAAAAGCAGAGGCTGACATCTTTCCATGAAAACTCCTTTCCTTGGAATGATTCAGCCTCCAGAGCTCAGTGCTGAGCAGTTACTTCCGTATTCGCACTTCCATCATTCCATCATTTTAGTCCTGCTTCTGAATGTCTTCTGTTTGCTACTGTTATTGAAATATTTGGAAGCCATGAGTTAAGCTAGCCACTGCTAACCAAAATATAATACTACTATCATCAAATCCAATTTATAATAGCTTTAGACTCCTTGGCTGGTTTTGGAAGCTGTGAGTGCTAGAAATTTATCTTTAAATGAGTGAAAATGAAAAATCTTGTATTTTCCCTGACTCTTAAAATTGGAACCTTAAGAAAATATCATCCTCATAAGAACTGCACAAGACCATCCTGATTTCACACCAAGGATGTTCCAGTTGTTTATTTCCTTCCTATCTGAGGTTCTGTTGTCTGTCTTCATTACTAGAGCAAAACACAACCTATTTCTAAATTGCCAAGAGCAGCATCATTATTTGTACTTCTCCAATTTGTCATGTACAAGGGGAAAATTTGCCATCATATTAAGAGCTGGCACTTTCATAACTACTTGCCACAGCCAGAAAAAGATTACTTGAAAGAAATCACTTCAGGACATAGAAAAAAATGACTTGTTTTTGCTCTGATAATTTTTCAACTTGCCTTCTCTGGAGAGAGGAGTAGGAGAACTGTCTCGGCATGCAAATACAGAGCCAAAATTCATCTGTTTACATACATCCTGCTTCTCAGATGTGCAGGGTGCAAACATACATTATATATATGGGTCAAGTTTGATTGCTTAGGAAGGAGGCAATAATGCTGAACTAATTATTTTCCTGACCTGATGGGTAATATTTTATTTAACTCCCCACTAGGGAAGCTAAACTAGCTGGTAGGAAAGAGAAATGTATTCTCAAAGGAATAATGCCAGTTTTTGCAGCACCTTTGATTTTGCATACACTCGATGACTGAGATAATTTAAAAATATTATTTATTCATTATGTTTTTATTTGGACCCCAAATGCAAAAGTTCCCTTTTCCTATTCCCCTTCCCATGTCTAATATTTGTTACAGTTGCATTTTTCAAACCATTTACTGTCTGAAGGGTAAGTAGAATGACACTGCTCATAATGTGCAAATAAATGTGAAATAAGCTATTCAGCTCAAGTGGAATGAATTACTGTCACTGGTAAAATAAGACAAGAGGGAATGGCTGCCTTGGGAGCTAAAAAAGACTCTAGCAGGTACTGCTATTGAACGACTGGAATAACACTTACTATGATTTATCAAAGACCACTTGAAAGCACTTCTGAGGCATTAAATAGGCATGAAAAGAGGCTTTAGTGGCAACGGGACTATGCCAGAACTGAGTGATTAGGAGACTCAAAAGCTTGACCCTGACATGGAGCCTATGAACAAGGGATGCCAAAAATCTTCAAAGACATGTGGAAAGAGTGGGGTGGGGAATCCAGTCAATTTTGGAGGGAAGAGATGACCACAGATCCATTGGGTACCCATTACAAAAAGCTGATAGTGTGACTATGGAGAAAGGAAAAAACTCAGCCCATGTGTACTAACACAGCACTGCACCAGACCACCAGGAAATGGCTTTGTGTAAGAATAATCTCATGAATGAAAGCAAATACTTAAAATATTTCCAGTTTCAACACCAGTGTGGTTTTACAAGGACAATTTACCGAATCCAGGTTTCACTGCTAATCTGAAACTGCAGCATGGGCTGTCTCTGATGGACCCCACCCAGCCAATCTCAGCTCACAACTTCAGTTTGCACAGGCCAACACTCTGATTCCAGGTCTCACCTGCCCCACCACTGCTTAGTTTGCTGATGAGAAGAAAGCATGTTGATGTTGGGCAAGATTTTAAAGATGGCCCCTCTCCACAGTGTAGACCCTACTGCCCATGTTTTACGGACTGTAGGATGTAGGAGCTCTGATCCAGCTGATCTAACAGCAAAGGTGTGCTCAACTGCTCTCAACCAGCATGAGTGTTTCCCAGGAAGGAAACACTCCAGTCTGTGCAGGAACATGGCAAGGACTTCTCTGCTTAATACCAGGCAGCATTTTGCAAGCCTCATGTTACTCACGGAATCACAGAATACTATGAGTTGGAAGGGACCCACAAGGATCATCTAGTCCAGCTCACCATCTAACGCCAGTACAGAGACTGAACGCAGCTCATGAAGCCTTGTAGCAGTTGGTCTTTCAGCCTTCACCTTCACTAGAGAGAAGCATTGCTACCTGTTTAATACTGCATTTTGTTCTGAAGAAAATAAGTCATTAAGCAAGTTACTGAAGTGAAGATTTTAGAAAAGAAAACCTTAGTACAAGCTGGTGTGTGGCAGTTCCCTGTCTCATCTTCGGAAGAATGGCCATCTGGAGACTGCTGTGAGTGGGGAAAAGCATTAATGAAGAACTGTGAGGTAGGTGGAGAACTACAGTTTTTCTTACACTGCCTAATAAAGTACATTTCACCATCCAACTTTATGGTTTTCTGCAAAAAATAGACATTTCTCTACTTCTCAGGAAAGATTTAATAGCAGCAAGCCGTAAAATGGTTCTCACATTACTAAGACTTCATTATTTTCACAAAATATACTACTGTCATTTACCAGCACATCATGAAGTATTGTCATAGAACAAATCTTCTAAAGTCATTAATATGAAATAGTGAATTTCTACTGTCTGTTAAAGACAATTGTTGCTATTCTGAATCTAAAAGAATTAAACCCCATCATCCATCATTGTGCCCGAAACCAAACAATGCTTGAAAAATACATCAAACAAATGCTGATATTGCAATGCACAAGGCCCACAGCATTTCCTTATATTCCGAGGAAGCTCTCAGAGAGAGGCATAAGTTGTAATACCACAGTAACAGCACAGAAGATTTATCACAGTTTTATCTATAAATAGTCCTAAATGGTATAAAATCAAAGTAACTGCAAGGTCATTTCTCCATGGCTGGCACAACAAAGGCAAAACAAAATAACTGCTCCTCTAGTTTTAACAGCAGGAAAGGGACCAAGATGGGAAAGGAGACCTTCCATGAGGTTCTTTTGCCCAGGAACTTGCTGTGAGAATACCAGCCAGTCAGCAGTGTATGGTGTGAATGTCCTGAAGTTAAAGATGTGTTGCAAGATCCCATCGGGACTGAGAGGCATTAGATGTGAGCAATTTGTACAGTCACAAGGCAAAAGACGTGACAGAACTTGGTCTCTTTGCTCTGAAGAACTTGTTCTAAATTTATTTCCCAAAAGTGTCCGGCTTGAAATGTATGAGAAAGCAGTTTTGTAGTGTAGGCAAGTTTTGTTTCCTCAGATGAGATATGTCTGTACAATTTCACATGCACAGACACGACACAGTAAAGTCAGGAAGTAATTCTCCTTGAAAAGCAGCTGAACCTCAAAATTCCTTTCTATAATTTCAGTATACCTCAGACAGTCCTTCCCTACAGCATCAGCAGGGCTCCCAAGAACTTTGAAAAAAACAGAGCTAAAATCACTGATAAAATATTGCCAGCTTAAGTTGCCAGCCATTCTAGTGGACCACATTCTCTGGGAACATCCCAGAAAAGTCCCCTATCCCTGTGTGCTGTTGTGAGGGCAGAGGGATTTCTCTGGAGGAGGAACATAACCACAAAGCTGTTCAGTGGGATTGCTCTCTCCAAGTACTCCATAGAACAGCTTAAAGAGAGGAAACTTTTCTTTCAACACTTCTTTTTTCTGGCATCTGCTTTCTACCCACAACACAGCTCAGAGGCCATGCCAGTGCTGCTGGAACCACAGAGCTACTTTAAACCACTGTGCCTGCCTGACAGAAATATCTGAAAATGTTATATTATTTCTCCAATGGCAACCACGATTTTTAAAAGGTAATTACATTGCTCCTTGAGAGCTTAAATAAAGTAGGTAAATTAGTTGTATCTGCAGCTGATAGTGACAGGTAGGGAAGAGCTTCACAACACGCACAGCTTTAGTTACAACATCTCTGGAAAAGTCCTCAGGGATTTGGAACAATGAAACTGTAATTTAGCCAGTCAGTCAAAAAAAAAAGCCATAAACAGATTCATAGCGACACTTCTGTACGCACAGCTCCTTGTATATTTTATGAGGGAAGCACTATCTTCCTTCTCACTCCTTCCCTGATCCCTCTCTTCCTTACACATCAAACTCACAAACAAAACAAGGCAAGTGCTAAGAGAGAAAAAAGAGACTTTATCTACATGGCATTGCTCAGATCTTACAATAAATATAATCCTCCTTGCAATTATTTATTTTCAAAGAAACTCCTTGTTTTCAAAAATACCAAAGACACCATCCCTTGTTCTACTTCTGTAACACAAGGTTCAACTAACAGAACTAAATGAAAGATACAAAGACTTTGAAGGCAGAGCTTTGGTTTCCTTGTGAGAATTGCATTTTGTAGCATGGGAGCTATTTCCTATAACACCAGGCATCGTTTATATGCAACTGCATTTTGTATGTTATGGCAAATATTTGTCTCCTTCCCCCATCTTTCAAAAGTCAAAGCTTCTGAGAACATACACAGATTTTTAGG
>WEKX01027851.1:32500-48005 GCA_013390025.1 Pitta sordida
TCACAGAATCACAGGATATTCTGAGTTGGAAGAGACCCACAAGGATCATCGAGTCCTACTCTTAAACGGCACCACTGCCTCCCTGGTGGGAGTCAAACCACTGGCCTCCTGCATGAGAGGCTGGGATGCTCACCACTGTACTAAAGTGGATTTTCAATACATTTTACAGTAACAGTCTGTCCTCAGAATAGTCTGAAAATACTTTAGTCCCCGTTTTAGGTCAAAATATTTATTTAGTAACATGGATCGCCACCTTGCATGGGCAGATCCTGCACAAGGAAGAAAGGCAGGCAAAATTTATTTGCTTTGAGTCGTAAAAAAAAAAATTGCATTGACTTTGTGGTTCTTCGTATCAACCTGTCCGATGTCCACCATGTCTAATGTGGTTATGACATCTGAAACATGAATGCAGCATAGCAAGCCTGAACTTGTCTCTAAAGTTTTGCTCCTTTCATCTGAGTAGTACAGAGCTCCTGTGGTTAAGGATCCATCCACAGGGAACACACCAAACAACATCTGGCAGTGCCAACTCAAGAAGGCATCATAGAGGCAATAGGGGAATGAAGTGGTAGTGAAATGAGACCAAGAAATCACAGTTTTCAACAATAAAGTGGAAAGAACCTGCAAATTTGCACACTCAGTTTCTATACAACTATGTTTTACTGTACATTGCCCCAGCAAGACCTTGTCATGCAAACACCCAGGACTCTGAAGAGATGCATCTGTCACTCCGGAATCACAGAATCACAGAATATAATGAGTTGGAATGGCACATTTCACAGCCACATCATAACAGTCATGAACCTTAAACTGACATGGGACCGTGACTTTAAACAGAGCAGTCAGATATTCCCCAAAATTCAGTAATTTTCTCTAAAGAAGTTAAAAAAGATAAATAAAACCACAGAAGTCCTCTCTGTAGGGAGAGATGTTAAGTCTAAATAAAAGCATTTTTCATTGTCCACAACAGTAGATTGAATATGGAAGCAGGAAGAGTGTGTCATAGCTTTGGGGAACCTTTGGTACCATTTGATTGATTCCCTCTCAAATTTTAGGAATGAAACAATGAAGGCTGCACTTGTTTCAATTGCTGTGGAAGAGTAGCCTATTTGAAATGACTTAACAATGTTATTTTTCAACCAGACCTCATGTTCAAAGTTGCAGTAGAAACCTGCCTTCTGCTTCACAGCACACAATGGTGGCACTGAGCAGATCAGAAACTCCCTTCATATTTACCTCCTTCCACACAGGAGCTCAGAGCTTTCAGAAACCCTTGAGTGAACACACAGCTTCTGTTTGGTGAAGAAGTTTGCTTCCAGTTGTGAAGAGTAGAAGAGAAACACTTTACTTCCCGTTCTTCCTTCTCCCTCACCCTCTTGATTTAGTTTCCATGACCTCATGCTCCATGAGGTTGCAGCCATACTATCAGTAGCCGTGGCCAACTGGCTGTAGTTTCCTTTAATGTGGGTGGATATATGTGCACAGAAACCTCCAAGTCATTTGCCTTTTTACCCATCAGGTCATGGAGGCAGATACAGGAAGGGACCATCTCCAAGAGAATTGCTACTGCACTGACTTAGACTGTCTCTGTGGTTGGATTACGTTATATATGGTTTCAGCCCATAAAGTCTAATTTTAAGACAAGGAAACTAATATGGCATTCAAAGATGAGTGTAAAAGCATTCTGGACTAGCGTACATCCTTTTTCTTTAAAATATTTGAGAATATAAATGTGGGTGTACATTTTCTTAAAATACTTTGGCACACAAATTTTGAATAAAATCAGTAGAATCAGCAGGCAAGACAGGATTCATATGTGGTGTTGAATTCTAATCCAGGCAAAAATTAGTATATTTCCTTTACTTTACAGACAATTCTGGTAATATTCTATGCTGTCTGAAGAAATGGCATAGATTTCACACTGTGATTTTTTTTTCCATTTTCACTGTATTTCTGGTTTTTTTATCTGGATTGTTTTACTCAAGGTTCTGTGAGAAGTTCCTGCAAGTGATCAATATCAATCCCTTCCACCCCATGGGTCATACCCAAATTCTGTGACTTGGAGCAACTCCTCCTTCACCCTCAGCTGTGCATCACTTGTTCTTTGATTTTGATTCTTTCCATAATCTCTTTTATTTCTGCTCGGGATCTCTCATTAGCCTTGTACAGCTCTTCCAGAAAACAGAATCATCTCATTTTAGCCTCCTTACTGAAAATTGAAATGCAATAAATCTCAGCAAATCTGGCCCCTTTATTCACACATTTGTGTCCCCCTTAATTGCCAACTAATAAATTCTGCATCATAAAAAATTAAAGTTGGAAAGGGAGGGAAGATGAACTTATGTGGTACTTCTGAAAAATCTAACCAGTCTAGTCTATAGGAAAGCATGATGGAATAGAAAGCAAGTAAAGATAAACGGCTGCTTCCCTTCAATTTATTGGAAAAGTAACAGCTTAGTAAATTCCAGCAATGCCTAGAGGTCCATAGGACGAGTGGCAAGGACAAGATGTCAAATTTACCAGTTTAAAGCAAGGAGGAATAACTACAAGAAAATATCATATTAAAAAAAAAAAAAAGGTTGCATAACACCTTTAGGTTTGGTATTTAGTTCTTGTTCTGTCTCTGGAAAAAACTCCAGACAAAACCAACTGTAAACAGAACTTAAGGAAATGAAATCTGCAGTTAAAAATAGAGGAGCAGAAAAATACCTGCATCCAGATAGGTGAGTTTGAACAGGAAACTACAAATAAAGCACTGAAGAGAGACAAAACCAAACAATGGCACAGCAAAAACTTGCAGTGCAAGAGCTGGTCGTTCCCTAACAACAAGGTATTTTCTCCAAGGCCTTTGCCCACCTCTGAAACCCCATGGCCAGAGCCTCTGCAGAGTGCAGCAAACCACCACAGCCCATCCCATAGGAAAGAGCCCCTGCAGCACCCACCCCTTCCCTCCCTGCACACAGAGCTTCCACCATTTGCTCACAAACTGCACTTTAAGTGATATTAGCTGTTAATGAAACACACACTTAGTGGACTCAGAGTAATTTGTTCGTCTTAAAATGTCACTGCACACAGGAAGTTGCTGTTACAAACTCAGACACCCAGAAGCTCCATGGCAGAACCAGACAGTCCACTATCACAACCCCTCCAGCTGTTCCAAAGCTGCAAATAGCCAACCTCATTCTGAGGACATGAGACACCCAGCAGAGCTGTGCCAGTCCCTTCCTCGCACAACTGGTTTGATGGGGCAACTGGAACCCTCCATCCTCATAAAACATTTTCAATTCAATTTTGAGCTAGTCTTTCTTGATGCTTCAAAGGAGGGCATTCGTAAACTATGAGATTTGAAGACCCCACAGCTTAAGGAAACCAACCAACACACACAAGTGTGTCCTGCCATTCATTTAAAAAGCAACTAAAATAAAAATTACTGTATTTAGCAGTGGCAGAAGCCCTAAGAGCCAGGCAACAGCAGCAATGAGCTCTATTCACTGCAGCCCTTCATTATGTATCACTCAGAGAAATCCTGCTGTTTTCTCTGTTTGCAAGTAAGCCTCAAGCCTTTTCTCAGCAGCTGTCACTTGGTTCACAAAAAAAAGGCCTCTCAGCACCATGGCGATTAAATACCATTATAACTTTCCTCCTTCTGCATACTACAGTAGGCAATCAATATGGGCTTACATTTTATGAGACAAGGAGTTAACTTGTTCAATTACGGTGCAGACAGCTCTATTCTTTTGTAACAAGTAATCTGGGTAGGGAAATCGATACTGACAGGCCCGATGCACGCCAGCTAATTTCATATTATCCTCAGCCAATCGGGTACCTGCGAATAATAGAGTTGTTGTTACAGTTCATTATGGGGAGGTGGGATCAATATCGGTACAATAAGAGGATTGGCAATGCATCTGCTGCATAAGTAACCCTGAAGGGAAAGAAGGTCCCAACAGTGCAGCCGGCACGCTCACATTTACATAGCCGGGGAAAACAAAAGTGCCAGAGAGGTCCCTGCTCCCTGACCTACAATTAAAGATGAAAATACCCCAGAATTGGAGCAGGATAAACAAACCTCCCTTGCCTAGTGCCAGGATAAAACAGAGAGGGGGGGGCAAAGTTGAAGAAAATGTTAATAGCAGATTAAAAGGCTGCGTGTGCTTCGTAAAATGAGATAACACACGCACGGCTAAATGAACCAGAAACAATCTATTATTTTTTGAAACATTACATTAATATACAATGTATGTTTGACAAAATACAAGGCAGAAAGGGAGAAAACATGCAGTTCTATTCTGATGAAGTTTATATATATTTTATACACATGGAGTATGTTTTCTTTGATGATGTAGAGTCCTACCTATGTTAACATTTATTATGCAGAGTGTGAGAATGGGGCACAAGAAAAATGAGAGATCCTAATATTCAAAATAGGGATTAGAGAGAGAATTCTGTGGTGTGGGTTTAAAATAGCCTGAGAAGTAGCAACATGCTTGTTACTTAGTTGGTTAAGAAATACAAGTGAAATAAAATAATTTTTTAAATAAAAGCATTTGGGGAGGGAGGAAGTGGTTTTTTTGAAAAAGATGTTTTTCTTTAGGTAGTAAAAAATTAATTTTGCCTGACCTCACTCAAAAACAGATACCAGAAATGCCCTAGGAGGAAACACTTACACCTAACATTTTCATACAATTTTTTCCCCCTAGTAAGTACCTAAATAGAGACAACACAGGTTTTGATTTCAGAGGCAGCAAAAGCTTGTAGTCTTAACTGTCTTAAGAGCAGAGCTGCAGCGGTCTGTTAAACACTGCCCTTAAATCAATGGCAAAATTTTGCAGGGACAGAAAACTGCCTGAGCTGCCCAAACCCACTTCAGGAAGCATTTTTCAAAACAAAAGCTTTATCACAGTGAAAAATAACATATATCAAGGTGAGCAGGTACTGACTCTAATTTTAAAAGTGTGCTCTGAGGATCAAAATACAAGCATTTCAGCATCATAAGGTCCCCCAAATAGAATGTAAAAACAGAGGGCATCTAGAAAACAAACCTAAAAATGTGTGCCAAGCACTTTCACCTCTAAACTACTTAATCATTTGTTCTTAAATCATCCACATTTCTCTATTTAAGCTTCTCAACTTTTGCCTTTTAAAATTCTTAACAGTTACCTACACACATAAAACCCAAACAAAACACTACATAATTTGGTAGGTTTCGACCTGAGCATTCATCTTTACTCTTGAAAGACTCACACACAGGGATATTTGCACACTAAAATAAGGCTTTGTTGGCAAGCCTGGCCAGTTCAGCTTATCCATAGCTCATTTGGTGCTCTTATACTGCTCATCAATTTCTGGAAATGAAAATATCCATCAGTTCAATTTCTCCCCACTTCTTGTACTCCCTCCAAAATCCTGAATGGGATACGAAAGTGTCAGTATTACTAACGACCCTTTCAAGCCAGCCTTAAAAGAACAAGTATTTTGTTAACTCTGCAGTTCCTGTTAACACATTATAGCCTTTGGAATAGAATACTGGCAGCCTAATTTCATTCATTAATTATCCCAGGCATTTTCAAAGTCCATTAATTATTTTTCATAAAAATGCAAAACCAGGCATAGTTGAAGTGGCACAGGGGAGGGTGAGCACATGCTGGAATCACACTCCTCACTCAACTCTCACCAGCTCAACTTATGCAATAAACACAGACTACAGGGAAGATTTTATGCATCCATGATCACCTACATGTGTCAAAGCTACCAAAATGAAGCTAAAGAAGCTTCACTGCTAATAGAATTTTTGTTACTTATGTTAGAGAACCCAGTTCCTTTGTCTGTGCCATTGAGACAAAACAGCTGCCATCAAACTTCATGGCTGCAAAATTATATAGACTAAAAGATGCCTTAGGAGGAGGGTAAGGAAGGCTTACGAGGAGCTGAGAAAGGAGTCCTCAACTGTATGACACCTCCATCCACTGCTGACATCAAAAAATCATTATTTCCCTCATGCACCAAAATACTGCATGGAATACAAAGTAATATTCATGGAAATACACCCAAATGTTTCCAAATTACATCTCAATAACATGAAAATATCACATAGATGTTCCATAAGGGAAGAAAGGAATTACATGCTCTCTAAATGCTTGGCTATCTTAACCATTAAGCAAAGTACCCACACAGCAGAGAACATGGAAGCCTGATCAGCAGATTCTCATCTATCCTCATAAGGACAGAGAACTGTAGAGAAAAAGTAAATCAATGTATATTAGCTGGGAGCTACCAGCAGCAGCCAGACTCGGAGTCTCTCCAAGTGCAGTAGGAGGTGTAAGTAAGAAATATGTGCATTACTCAGTAAGGGATAAATGATTCTAACTTATCCTCAGAGAGCCCTCCTATGTATCAGTGTTACTAGTCTCCTGATAGATGCTCATTTCTTACAGTACAGCATCATAAATGCAGGCTAACTTTTATATCATGGCTCCCAGGCAACCATCTTTTCAAATTCTGGATCATTAGATGTAAATTAATAGAAGGGTGAAACAAGGTTTTGTTTCAAATCCTTTAAAGCTATGGAGCCATACTAGAAATGTGCCTTCCCCTGTCATGCTCTGGGTGTCTGCAGTAGCAAATTTTTTTTTCAAATGGCCTGAATCTTCAAATCATTTATCCACCAGAAAATGAGAAGCAAACAGTTCAGTTAGAACAGTTAATTTTTCTGAGACATCAAAATAGAGCAGTACAGTCAGCCCTCTTTCACTTCGCGCCCCCCCAGAGAGCGGTTTCACATCTTTGCTGTGTGATTTTTCAGCACTTAAGGAGGCCCATTTCGAGACTGCATGTGCACAACCTGACATGCATGAATAATCAAAGTAGGAAGTCATGAACATGTAAATTTCCTGCCCTGCCGCCTGTGCTGCTGCCACCCGTGACCCGCAGTGCCTCCTTTGCCTGCTATAAATGCCGTCCCAGCCACAGCTGTGCCATGCCAGGGGTGTCCCCCAGGAGGGAACACGGCAGGCAGAGCTCAGAAGTCCATACAGCCCCGCGGTGCCCCTCCACTCTCTGCAGCTGCCCCACAGGGCAGAGGAGACCAGCTTCATTCCCCCAACCGCGTGAGGAACTTTGGGGAACGCCCTGCAGCGGCTCTGGAGCTGGGGGGGGCAGGGCAACTGAGGCCACATTTGCATATTCATGAGCTGCCACGCAATGCTGACAGAGGGCTGTGCGGGGAGGGGTCAAGACCTGTGGTACCGTGGTATAGGAGGCCCAACTGTATTGCAGAACAAGATTTGTCTCCCATAACATACGGTGCAGCCTCCCAAAATCATACTTGGTGAAGGGGGACGCAGGGGCTCAAGGCTCAGCACCTTTCAGACCAGCTCATTTGGCAACCACAGTTCCAGGAAAGTCTCTGTGAGTTCTGTTTATTCCCTGCTAAAATAAATACGATAATTATCCTCATTTCATTTTACTCTCATAGAATTGGGCTTTACAATAGCTCCTACAAAGGCACCTGCAGTGATTCTTGCAAACAAAGCAAGAATTGATGCATTTGTATAATGATGTGCCATATAAAACATTATAGTGAAGTGATAGCTTCACACCTCCTGCTACGGGTACTGTACATAACTATTTCTAACAGGCAGCTATTTTACTTAACAGCTACTAAATCCTTGGATATACTATTTATTAAAAGGCACTGAGCAATTCCATGTTTAATTACTTCATAAAAGAAACAAGAACTAGTAGTGGAGGAAGAGTTAAATATGATACTAAAAGGAAGAAGCTACAACTAATCACAATTAAGAGGAAGTCCCAGGCTATTTAAATGTTACAATCCAATTATATCAGGTAAAATGAATTACTCCTTTAATGCTAACTTTATATGAAGATACCTTCTTATTGCTCTCATTAATAATCATCAGACATCATTTTAGCCCATATTGGCTGCAATAACATTTCTATTAGCATCATGGTGTAGCAGGGCTGACAATTAAACTAAAAAATAAATCAAACCCAGAACTGAACAAATGTAATTATAGTTCAGAAAAGAGCTTTTATAACTATTTGATTAGTCAACTGAACAGTACTTATCTTTTAAATCTTAAAACTCATTTAAATTAAATTTTAGACTTCTTATTGTAGTAGTCCCTGAAAAACTAAGATACAGGCAGGAGATGCTTCCAAAAGTTATTTCACTGCCTTAGAAGCAGTATGTAATAAGGTACTTAAGAAGCATCAACTGAAATAGACTTAACAGGGCTGCAAAACATCAGGATAGAAGGAATTATGGGGGACATAAAAACGCCAACCTACCAACCTCACACAAACCCAACCAAAGCTCATAAAACCTCCTACTGAAGACATAAGTGGTCAGGGTCTTTTTGGTTGTTCTCCACTGGACTCCATGCACCTTTTTATGCCTTAAAACTTTACCATGGAAAAAACATCAAGTCATGGGCAACACACATCAGGAACATGCATCCTTAGCAGTATGTATTTCCATAGCCTAGCCCATAAACAACAGGAGCAGTACATTTCTAGCTCAGAAGATTTCCAAGGGATCCGAAAAGAGGCTACAGAATTGGGCTGTAGTTGTTGTGGCACACAGTGATGGGTTCACAACAGGTACCAACATGTTTTATGTAAATACCAACAGCACTTACAAAGATCCAGGACTGGCTGTTCCAGAAAGGGGAGAATTGATTTATGGACAAAGAGCAAATAATTGTGGTGGCTTACCTATGGCAGTATACGGAACACTGCCATTCCCAGTCAGCTCAAAGTGATGTGCAAATGTTTGGATACTTATAAAACAAATATTTGATCAAATGTGCATCACTATCAAATTTTCTCCAGGAATGTGCCTGGTTTTTACATCCAGTCTTGAATGTTTGATGCCGAGAATTTGTAACTCATTTACACAACAAAACACATAGAACTTTTCTTTTCCTTTTTTTTTTTCCAAAAGCAAGTGGGGCGGAAGGTATTTTGTAATTGCTCCTATATATTCAGGTTTTTCATCCTACACTGAAAACTCCTATTTTAAACTTGTATACTTCAAGAGCTTAAATTAAGGATCTAGTCCCCATGGCTGCAGACCATTGCAATAGTTACATTCTCATATTTTCATCGTTTATACCAAGATACCTTTGCTAAATCCACATTTGAAACTAAAGATCTACTCTTACCCCAGGGATAAAAACAGTGAAAACTTTATGGACTTTTTTCCTGAAAAGTTACCAGGCAACAAAAAATAATCCAAAATGACAAAATCCAATAATCCAAAATGACAAAAGGTCAAAGAAAAAAAAAGAAAACTAAAGTGCAATTCAGAGTAAGTGGTGTTACAATATTATCATAAAAATTTGCCAGACAAATTTTTTCAGAGAAACTACTAAGAAGCCATATTGTTCCCCGACTCCCACAGATCTTTCAGTGAAAATCAAGCATCACAACCCCCCTTTTGACAGCTTTAGCACCCCTCCATCAGTCATGAGACCCAGCAACAAGAGGTACACATTTGTCAGACAAGTAATTAATCTTATGAAAACAAAGCAGTTTTACAATGAAAACTCAAGTAGAGGCAACTGAGTTTCAAAAGGATGGCAGGTGTGTTCAACCTGACAACATTAGATCCACATCTGCCTCTGGGTGATTTCCTTTAAATTCAGGTACTTTCAGATTAAAACTTCAAAGTCACATTTCTACCTTGCACACAGCACTGAGTGACAGGGTGAGAACAGAACCTGGGGACTTTGCTCATGCGACAGACATGCACCAAAGCAGTGACACATCCCAGGTCTGGGTAGACCTGCTGTTTTGGGGAACAAACTTAAAGCTGTATATCTAACTACTGAGTACTATCCAACACAATTGTTACAGGAGCTTTGCTCCAGAATTGCAAAGGCAGAGCTTTTAAAAAATTATTTTCAAGCATCAAAATATAACTTTGAACTTGATCCCAACTCAACCAACCTGGCCCCCTTCTCCTGCCTTTGTGATTCAAGTGCTTACCAGTCCTGGAGTCACCAACATACTCCTTCAGCTGATGATTGTCACCAGGCACTTCAACTCTTACTATTTAAATCATCTCAACTGTGACTACCTAAATCCAAGTTACAATCTCAAGGAGACCAAGCAAGCTTGGACCATCCAGGAGGAGTTTTTGTGTGTCTGTTCTAAAACCAGTCAACAGCAACTGCTGCTCTGCTGACTGCTGGGAGCTTTGTATCACATTCAAAATTAACATAAGAACGTTTTAAAAAGCAAAACACCACTTCTAGACCTGTCTGTCTCTAGCTCCTTAGCTGTACTTTACCTTCTTTGTCAAAGAAAAAAAAAAAAAAAGGACTTTATCGTGTAGTTAAAACACAATTCAAACCCCTGCAACTCCAGCCAGACCACTCACTCTCCCCCAGATTATAGATTACAAAAATCCTTAATTGCCACTTCACAACAGCCGTCTACTCAGGACCGAACAACCTGTTGGAAGTTTCAGTTTACAGTAGCACGAGCATTACCAAAAAAGTCTCAGTGCTTTCAGCAGCAGAGATGCCCTTTAAAATTCCAGGGCAGATCTATTTCTCTTGGTCCATAAACAGTTTTGTTTTCAAAGTCACGACACCTTGGTTGCTAAAAAACTTTCCCATTTCCTTTAGAAATGTCCAAATTCCCATTTAAAAGCCCTGATCCCTCTGTAATATAAATATGTGTTAGAAATATCCAGTACTGTAATTCTGGACTACTCATGCATTGATTTGAAACATCTCTAGATAATTTGGTTTTTATTCTACTGTTCTCCAATGTCTTTTAGAGGGGGGAAAAAAAGAGTTTAGTTTCAATATAGAGAATTCTTTAAATCCTTGCGGCTTTGACTGTTGATTATTTTATAAAGCCACAGAGAACAGTTTACAAGAAGCCAAATGGGTAATCATTATTCCCCATCAGCAATGAGCTGTGACTTGTGTAAATTGCATAATAAATTAGGTATTTTGAGATAAATGAATTTACAATAAACAATCACAGGCTGAAAAGCTCTACTTCTTGTCTCCAAAGGCACAAGCTCTGGTTAAAATCAGCCACAGGTAGTTAAGTGATTATAAACTGTAAAAATAAATCAACCTGATATAATTGCTCCAAGGAAAAAATTACCAACATATTTAAAATTTCAGCAGTGCACCTTTTCCCATATCCATTTGGCATTATCTAATTACCTTCACATTTCATTTCCATCAGTGATATGACCTGTATTTTTCCTTTTATAACTGTCAGGGAGGGGATTGGAGGGTGGAGTGGAGGACCACAGTGATAAATCAACCTCACCATTAGGACCGAAATGGCTCATCGCTGCAGCTCTAAATCCAGGATTTATAAAGATGTCTAGGCCATATAGCACACTTGTGGACACCATAATAAATTCATGAGCACATTGCCAAGGCAAACCACTTCATTATGTGGCAGGCTGCTAGCCATTAATCTAGCAGAGAGAGATTCCTGGGAAACTGAGACTGCTTGGAAATTTATGCAGGCCTAAAGTTACCCATTTCATTATGGATTAAATCTGCTCTTTCTGCCAGAGTGCATGAAAGGTTTTTACAGTTTAGATCAAGTGCTTGTAACTCCCTATTTTATATTATTTCTTCAACAATAATGTCCTAATTTTCCTCTCAAAAACTATTCAAACTGAATGTCTTCACGCTTGCCTTCCTCTAATATTACACTAGATAAAATATTTATACAATCAATTGACAAAGAGCAATTTTTTCCCCTTAAATGTTCCATTAACATGTAAATTTTCATATGATCTTTATCTCATAGACAAAGTGTGCTTAGCAATGCCCACCTTTTTCCAGGCAGTTAACCCTTTTGTTGGCTGTAAAGAATCCAGATGAAAACAGACTCAGTGGCCTCATTTCTAAAGCCCCTAAAATGGCCTTGTATTTAAATTACTGTTCATTGAAAGGAGAAGTAGCTCCTATAGTAATTTACTCTGCTTTTCTGATGTCTCATTCTCTCCTTCTCATACACATGCAAAAAGACAGACAGACATGCATTTAAGTCTAATTCCTATAAATAAGGTATTTCAAAATACTATTGTCACCTTCATTATAGTTTAATAAGATGTCACTAATGATGCAGAATATTCCAGATGATACTATGACTCTGACATATGAAATTAGATTGAGACAAACTACAAAAATAAAACTTATTTATGTTGAACTGAATAATTGCAGATAATCATCTTCTGTAAATAAAAATTCCTTCACGTTCCAGGTGACCTTGTGAATTTACTGCCACTGTATTTACATTACCAAGTGAGAAACTTAGGTAAAAATGGTTTCAGTGTTTTGATTCTTATAATGACACATAATGGGAAGATCAAAATCAGAAACTGGAATGATAAATGTGTTTTTAGGGAAAAAATTGAAAAATAAATGTTTGTAAAAAATACTAAAAATCTTAACTATTCCATTTTCTTTTACGTTCATGTCAAGGTTTGACTCTGGCTGGATGCTGGAGATTCACTCACAGCCACCTTCTCACTTCATTTCCCCACCCCATACAAACAGGAGGAGGAGAGAGGAAAAGGAAAAAAAAGCTGAAGGGTTTTGTCACAGGCAAAACAAGCTCTAAGTGGGAAATATAAAGGATTTCTTTATTTCTAACAAGTTCAGAGCTTAACATGAGAAGTATCATATTAAAGGCAACCTTCTTCCCACCCCTCCATCTCTTACAACAGATACCACATTCCCCTTTTCCTCCAGGAGGATAAGGGGGGGCAGGGGTAAGGGAGAGCCAGGCAGTTGGTGTTTTTCACAGAATCACAGAATCAGTAAGGTTGGAAAAGACCATAGAGATCATCAAGTCCAACCTATCACCTTTTGCCACTGCTCAAGGGGAAAAAGCCATTTCCCTGCTTTTCATAGGGTCCCCGTCCCCCACAGGAGAAAGTCTTTCATGACCCTTCCCAGTGTGAGTCTGATCCCAGGGGCAACAGCTCTTCCAAACTCTGCTGCCCAAGGGTCACTCCACAGGGTACAGTTCTTTGAGCACTGGCTGTTCCACCATGGTCCATCCCAAAGCACACAGATCCTACCAGGTACAATTCTGCAGTTCAGCCACAGTGTGGACTCTTCTCCACAGGCCACACATCTCTCCTAGGACTCTGTTCCTAATGTGGGCTCCAACGGCTGCAACCTTCCTCCAGCATCCTCCTGCTGCAATGTGGGCTCCCTCTCCATGGCCACAGGTTCAGGTGGATCTTCTGCATCCCTGTTCTCACCACAGGCTTCAGGAAAACGCCTGGAACACCTCCTCCCCCTCCTTCGGCCCTGGCCTCAGTGCCTGCATTTGCTGTTACAGCTTCTCATGGCTCTGTTCTGGCAGCCATCTTCTCGCCGTTACTACTTTTTTTCTTTTCCTTCTTAAATATGTTATCACAGAGGCACCTCTATCTCTCCAATTGGCCTGACCTTGGTGGGCAGTGGCCCCAGCCAGGAGCTGGGTGGCATTACCCCGGCTAATTAGCCCCGTCGCTGCCAGGAAAAGAAAACCACATCCAACCCTGCACAATTCAATATTCTTTACTGCTGTTACCTCACTAGAACTCCCAGTCAAGTGTTTGATAAAGCATTCTAATGCCTTGATGGATGTAAAAGGTTACATTTTTATGTTAGGGTGGTTCTCACTAAATGGCTGAAGTTAATTTTGATGGACAAGTGCTTTGCGTGCCTTTGAAACTGGGACGGCAAACAATCTTTTCATCATCATTCTTACTAGTCCTGGAAACCCACTTTGTGAGCATGCACACAAGATGTATCAGTTAATAAATCCATCACCAGGTGAGGGCCAACCTAAAGCCATGATTTTAGCAATACAAATTTCTTTTACATCTATCTTAACATTAAAAGAGGATTATGAAGCAAGAAAACATAGAAGAACATGTAATGTCTTCCTTTTATTAAAGCTATTAATTTTTCCCTTGCCTCAGTTGAACAAATTGGCAGGTTGTCTTGTCCACTTCAGTAAGAGTCTTTGCCCTGTCAGGAGCATCTGGGTTATTGGAAATTGCATCTCCAACACTGAAAAGGTGTATTTTGGTGATATGCAACTCATCACTTGATCTCTTGGATAAGCAAACATCATGATTATAGCTTCTACTCACACTGAAGTGTCTCTCTGGGATCTTTGAGTTAAAACATACACACAAAAAGGTGTGAGCCACCTATCAAAAGACCCAAGCAAAACCAAAAAACAAAATCGAAATCCAAAACAAACCAAAAACCACCCTCATCTTCAAAACATGGATCCTGTACTGCAGAATGCAGCCTGGATCCCTTCTTATTTTTTTCATTGTATGTGTATTAAAGGGAAACTACCTTTCATATAACTCATTATTCTACTATCAAAGAGAATACTGGACTCAGAAAGTGCACAATCTCCATATCACTGCGGGGAAAAGTTTCACGAAACAGAGGTCCAGATTCAATAGTTCTTTATACTTCTGATTTGCAAAGACATCGAAGTTCACCTGAGCTCTGTCTGATATTAATCTGCATTTTCCTTCTTACATTATTCCCTCCCAATTTACCTCCAACAATGGAGGAGACAACTTTGACATGGGGATCAACTCTGTTGAACTCTGAAATGAAACACGTAGCATTAAATTGCTCATAAAAATACTGTAACTCAGCATTAGTCAGTCAATTAATTATTACACTTAGAGTTACCTAACAGAGACACACTGCAGAAACCTGATCAGAGCACAAGAAACAGGAATATGCACGGGATTAAGCCATAAATTTGAATACGTTCAGCAAATTCCAGCTTTTTTCCAGCAGAAAGGAAAATCCTGCATCAACACAAAAGTGAAGGAAGTAAAACACCTTATATATCGTTAGCCTTGATCTAAACAAAAACAAAAAACAACTTTGGATTTGGCTGCACAGGCTACAACTATGGTCTGACACCCATCCACAAGAAGGGTAGGAAAGATGATCCTAACAACTACAGACCAGTCAGCCTGAAGTCAGTCCCATGCAAAGTCATGGAACAGATGGTCTCGTGTGCTATTACACAGCAACTGCAGAACAACCATGACATTGGATCTAGTCAGCATGGATTTCGGAAAGGCAGGTCCTGCCTGACTAACTTGATCTCCTTTTATGATCCAGTGACTCGACTGGTTGATGGCAAAAAGGCTGTGGATGTTGTGTACTTGGACCTTAGCAAAGCCTTTGACACGGTTTCCCACAATAAGCTTCAGGAGAAACTTGTAAAGCACGGGCTGGAAGGGAACATTTTATGCTGGGTTACAAACTGGTTGGAAGGGCGAGCTCAGAGGGTGGTGGTGAATGGTGCAACATCGGACTGGCGGCCAGTCACCAGCGGAGTCCCACAGGGGTCAGTGTTGGGCCCAGTACTGTTCAACATCTTTATTGATGACATGGATGAGGGAATTCAATCCATCATCAGCAAGTTTGCAGATGACACTAAGCTGGGGGCAAAT